>WBZZ01003079.1:22500-32500 GCA_019918135.1 Paulinella micropora | reverse complement strand
TAAACTGGAAAGACACACATCTTGCAAACAAAACATTCAAAATATTTATCAATGAAAGCCTCCCACCAAACACACTCATGCTTCTGAAACAGGCGATCAAGCTCAAGAAGGAACTAATTGATGCTACTGGCACAACCATCTACGTGTGGACAAGAGAAGGGGAAGTTTTCTTCAAGGACCAGACAAGGGAGCACAGGTTGATAATCAAAACAGAAGAAGACATAAGCATAATTAAATACCTCTACATGCTCCGCAAACCAAACACACAGCACAGCAAAATCCCCACAAACACCTAAATGAGCTCTCAAAATAAACCCCCAAATCATCTCGTCCACCCTAACCTCCTCCCACAATCCTTCAAGCAATACCTGTCTCTCACCTCTAAAAATAACAAAAATAAAACATATAATAAGAACATAAAAAACAACAACAATAATAACAATAATAACAATAATAATAACAATAAAAACAACAATAACGCACACAACAATACACTCACAATATATCACACTAACATCCACTCCCTCAAAGCACATTATCAAAACCTAATCACACACCTAGAACTCATACCATTCCAACCAGACATCATCATACTCACAGATAACTACATCAACCAATCAATCAGTAACAACGCATTCCCTATCACTACATACATAGCTAAACATCACATCGACATCTCAATATATTATAAAAGCAACATGCACATCACAATAGACGACAAACGAACAATATCGGACTCATGCAAAACACCACTAACTCTAAGAATATATAATAATAAACTTAAAAATAAACCAATACACACAATAATAAGTATGTACAGACGCCCACTCATAGACAAACAATTCACACACGCATTACAAAATAACATAAACAGCATACTACACAAAACACCCACAAGCACAATAACATTGGTAGGCGACATTAACTACAACCTACTTGACAACATACATAAATCACACACAGATTTTCAAAACCTAATGATACACAACAACATCTAGACTACAATAACAAAAGCAACGAGACACGACATGGTCCACACAACATCCCACATACTCGTAGACATGATAATCACTAACATTAATGCTAACATAGAATCAAACATCATAAGCCCATGCGTATCAGACCATCATCCCATATACGCAATAATACACACCCGCACAAAAAAACCAGACACAAACAACACACCCACACTCACCAAAAGCATATATGAGAAAAACAAAGACACCATCCTAGCAAACCTCAAAACACAGTTAGAATACATCACACAAGACAACACAGAAAACAGCGACACAAACCAAAAATTTAGATATATACAAACAACAATAACAAAAATTATAGAACACTTCGAACGAAAGCCTAAACAAATTAATAGAAGAAAGAGCTGGTGCAACCCCATAATAAAGAGGTAAATAAGAAAAAAGCACCTACTATATAAAAAATGGAGAGATAACTCGACAGCAGAAAACAAACAAACATACAGACTACAGAAGTACAAAGTAGACAAAATAATACACAAAGCAAAAAAAGACGAAATGATGAAGACGCTAGAAGAAAATAAAAACAACCCAAAGAAACAACACAGAAAACTCAGAGAGTTAGTACCTAACAACAAACCACCGAGAATGTCACCAACCACAATACAATACAACAACAAAACATACACAGACCCAATAGAAATAGCAAACGGACTCAACGATCATTACATAACAATAGGAAAAAAAACAAGCAACAGCATACCAACAATCGAATATAAACAACAACAAGAAGAGAAAGCGGAAGAAAACAAACAAACATACCCAAGCTTCAAACTACATAACACAACAGAAGACATTGTAAACAAAACACTTAAAAACATAAACAGAGATAAAGCAGATGACATATATAAAATAAAACTAACACTTATAAAAGACATGCATGCCTCTCTCACACCTATACTCACTAACCTTTTCAAAAAAGCCATAAACGAAAATAAATACCCAGATGCACTCAAAACAACAAAAGTAATTAAACTATACAAAGCAAGTGACACAAGCATGCCAGCCAACTACAGACCGATATCACTACTACCCATAATAGCTAAAGTGTTTGACACGATAATAAATAAACAAATAATGAACCACCTAACAAATCATAACATAATATCACACACACAATACGCTTTCCGACCTAACTCAATCACAACCATTACAATCCAAACAATAATAAACCAAATACAAAAACATAAAGACAAAGAAGAATTAGTGCTAGCATTGTATGTGGACCTCTCAAAAGCGTACGACACAGTAGAGCATTCAAAGCTACTGGACAAACTTCGGCAAAATTTTAATTTCAACGAAGAAACAGTCTAATTCTTTGCATCCTACTTCTCGAACCGCACCCAAGAGGTCCACACACAATATGGTAAATCTTACAAACGCACCATCACACACGGCATACCACAAGGAAGCACATTATCAACTACTTTTTTCCTACTCTATATCAATGACATAATCAATATCATACAACAAGGAACAGTATATACATATGCAGACGACACAACACTCATAATAACATCCAAAACTCCCACAGACCTACAACAAAAAACATAAATAAAAATAACAAAATTAATAAATTACTTCCACTCTAATAACCTAGTACCGAACCCAACAAAAACAACATACACAATTTTTCACAAAACAAAACAAGATATCACAATAACAATAAACAACCACACCCTCGAGCAATGCAAACATGCAAAACTCCTGGGAATAACACTACAACACAACCTTAAATATGATCAACACATCAATAACATAATCCGTAAAATCCAACCCACAATCAACTCATTGCTTTATGCTAAAAGATATCTAAACATAAAAATAATGAAACAATTATACTACACACACATATACACACACCTCATACAAAACATCTCCATCTGGGGGACGCATGACAACAAAAAGAAATATATACAACCACTCATAAAAATACATAAAAAATAATCAGAATAATTGCAAAAACACATTACCGCGCTCACACCAAACCAATACTAAACCAACTGAAACTACTTGACATCACCCACCTATATACACTCCGTGTATGCATAGAAAATCACCCATTCATTTACCCTAAAAAACACCTCAACAGACCACTCCACAATAACACCTTTACACCAATCAATACAATACATTCATACAAAACGCGATACTCAACTAAAAGCAGCATCTTTGTCAATCACAAAGACCCATATCTCACCAAGATCTTCGCTGATCAATGGAAATCAATCCCAAAAAATATAACGGATGAAACAAAATAAAACTATTCAAAACAGCACTAATGACATACATACTCAAACATCAACAAACATCATAATATCTATAAATATAAACACTCGCAAAAAAAAAAAAAAAAAAAAAAAAAAAAAACGATAGAACAACAAGTTTGCTCCCCTGTCTGCTACTTGAAGGAGAACTCCCCGATCAGCCAACGTATATGGTCAACCACGCACAGCCCCAACTTCCTCCTCTCTCTTTCATTTTTTCTCACGAAAAAGAAAAGAGAGGGGGGGCCGCCAGACATAAACTACTACACTTTTACAATAACATATATATTCATATCATATTATAATATTATCACTACTGAATATATCTAAACATAAATATTAATATTAATAATATTAATACTAGATATATATAACACCGAGCCGCTAAATACAAATTTAATATTTTCCTTAGTTAATACTATCAACTGAATAACTAGGTTTCCACCTTAGATAAAGATATAACTTACTAGCTATACTTTTCACGTGGACGTTCCCTGAGCACGATTGTAAAATTGTTCTCTCAATAAAAGCGAGAAGAAGACAGACAGGATAAACTGAATTCACCAGCCAGAGATATCGCGGGTTCAACCCCCGCTAGATCATCCACCAAAAACAAAAAACAATGACAAATCGACCGGGTAATCCGCCTTTGATAAAGGCATGTTGTTATGACACACTTTTCACGCGGTGTTCTCCCAATCGTGTTTACGATTTGGTAAAAATATAAATTTCCAGAAGTTATATTTCTAGATTTTTATCATTTTTGCCTAATAGTCAAACAGGATAAACTGAATTCACCAGCCAGCCAGACAGACACACCACCCATCTCAAGTGTCGCAAAACCTTGTGTTGGATGTTTTTTTTTGCACCCCTACGGAAAGTTGCACTTCTGTGAATTAGGCGAAACATGTGCCCCCCCTGCGAACTAGGCAAAACATTCTGACCCCCCTGTGAAAATTGCTGATTTTTTCTGCAACGGGCCGGCCGGTTTAGGCAACTTTCCGAAAATCATAGGGGGCAAAAAAAAATCATCCAACACAATGGTACCTAGAAGGTCCTGAGCTTGTGGCAAAGCTACCGTAAAAACGGCTGTTTTGGTGAGAATCCGCAAGTATCGGGAGATTAATTGGTGGCCGAAACCGGCCGAGTTTTGTTAGGTTTACCACCCGAATTAGGCGAAACATGTGCCCCCCCTGTGAATTAGGCAAAACATCCTGACCCCCCTGTGAAAATTGCCAAAGAAAATCGACGTTGCATAAATTTGATATTTACCGTTTGAATATAGCATCACCGCTTTTTTGGTGGGCTTCGTCTTGAAGACCAACCCCAAGACCCCCCACAGAAGATCGTCTTCCTTGCTTGTAATGTATCTTGCAATATTTCTTCTTATTACCGATCACGGTCTAAGTTTTCTGCTATTTTGTTTCAAGGCTTGATTCCTTCTGAACAATGGCTGAAGAATATGGAACTCTTGACATCGAAGAAGGTATTACGGAGGACGTCAATTCTCTATCCAAAAGCAGAGCTAGGACAGTTCTAAAGCCATCATTAACTATTAACAGGTGCAAGACGAGGGCTTTGAGACTAGTCATTGCTCAGCATTTCACGTCTCAAGTTTTGATGGAGAAACATGACTTCATAGTTGGCCTATATTTCGCCCACTTGAATTGTCGGAGGCTTGCAATCAGCACGTGCTCTTGCACTGCCGCTTGGCTGCTTGCCAAGATGATGACATTAGATAATCCATGTTATGCAGGCGCTTTGGTGGAGGAAATCCGAGAGAAGCGACGTGAGCGCCGAGATTTGATCTTAGGGGTACGAAGTGAACTCGAGAAGAACAACAACAACAACAAGATATGGCGAAGGCAGGAGGATCATCCTCACATGTTACTGTGTTTGACCAGGCTGTAGTTCGTTATTTGCTATTACATTCACGTCCCACTACCCACGAGATCCTCCCCAAGCAGCACACACACACACACACACACACACACACACACACACACGCGCGCGCGCATGCACCACTCACTCATACAATATGCACAAGTAAAATTTTCCTTTTCAGGCTGCGTTTCTCGCCACCGTCATCATATTCATCGGAGTATACCTTGGAAAGCAATTTGCAAAGGTCTGGCCCTTCTAATCTAGCTATCTCGTTTTCTTTATGTCTAAAACTGTAAGTTTATCTTGCTCAATTTATCTTTGTTCCGTGTGAATCTGATGCTTTTACAGAAGAAGGCCGATAGCGAGTCTGTCTCCTTGGTAACACTAACCTACTCCAACCACACCAGCACCCAGACCGACTTTTGTCACGTTGACGAACTTGATATTATCCGATCACAATAGAACTCATGTAGACTGGGCTATTGTCACCTTAACAAATCATCACCAAAGGTTTTACTGTTATGTGAAATGTCTCTGCACATTAGTCCTATACTTGTAGTTATCGCAAGTAGGACACGACACGCTGATGTTGACTCGTGCAGCACCCGCGCTATGACGCTTTCAAGGAGAACTTGGACAATGAAGGCTATGAATTCCTCGATGCATTTGGGGGCCCCGGCGGCGGCCCAGGCGTTGGCCCAGGTTTCTGTAGTGGTGTGTGTGTGTGTGTGTGACGCTAGTGCCGAAATTCTTGGGCGTTCAAATCCTCCCTTGCCCCCCCCCCCCCCCCACACACACACACACACACCCACACTACCCCAAACACACACCTACCACTATGTTGGTTCTTTGTTGAGAAAGTTGGATCAAAAAAGTGTTCATGTGATGGAAGGAACTCCCTGCATGAAATTTCTCGCATTCCCGTGCGTTTTGTATGTACACATACCTATGGACATGACAACAAAATAATACTGTGAAGAGTTACATTATTTCAATCGCAAAACTACTTTCGAATAGGCAAACATAAAGGAAAGGAAAAGGGGAAGAAACACAAAAAAGAAAGGACTACTACTAGCACCCCCGCTTTTGGGGAGCCAGAATCCGGTCTCTCTCTCTCTCTCTCTCTCCTCCTGCCTCCCCCTACCTGGGGACTGCCTTGCATTAACTCAAGCGCCCATAAGTTGTGTTGAATTCATGCATTCTGCGTGTATGCAGGAGTTGTTTGTGGAACAGCTGCCGGCTTGGCGTGCTGCAATGGTAATTGCGTTCTCTCCGTTTGATATGCATAAAACGATATGCATCTCTTTATAGGTACATTGTCTGGAGAATACTGCAATGCAACCCTGTCTCTGATGTGCATGAGTTCGATTTGCGGTCCCCCCCAACACACACACACACAAACCAAACTCTCTCGGAACAAACTCATGCATAAACGAGAGGAAAGTTGTCCCGCTTGTGATCTGTGTGTGTGTGTCGGTTCACTGCGCGTATACTTCTTGCTTACGTCTTACATGCAAAGCAATCCTCAACATTGTAAATTATTTTAGCCGAATTCTCACGGGGATTACGGTCAAAAGTGTTTTGCTGATTCGAAGATTTGTTCCCGTGCGCGTCTGTCTATCTCTCTCTCTCTCTCTTTCTCTCTCTCTCTCTCTCTCTCTCTCTCTCTCTTTGCGTGTTATACAGTTACCTGCGGTCAAGCGGCTAATGAACCTTGCTGTCCGGGCACTGCCCTGGGCCAGCCCTGCCCGAACACGCCTAACGCGTAAGATTGGTAGATAGATTGCTTGATTGATTCTCTCTTTCTCTCTCCTTGCCCCCCCCCCCCCCCCCCCTCTCCCTCTCTCTCCCCCTCCCTCTCTATCTCTCTCTCCCTCTCTCTTGTTTTGATACTCGATGTCTCCAACGAATGCTCCTTCCTCCTGTGACTTCTCACATTCCCACACACACACTCTCTCTCCTTTCTTTCTTTCTTTCTTTCTTTCTTCTTTCTTCTTCTTCTTTAGCACCGTCTGCTCGCTGCAGGCCGACAACTCCTCTACTTGCGGTACACACACATGCATTCTGTACTGTTATCTCAAGCATGCACAAATTTCTTTTTCTTGTCAAACCCCCCCCCCCCCCCCTGGAGATAAGAATCCTCGTAACTGCTTAAGTTGGACTCTAGTCCCCAAAACCAATGTGTGTGGGTTTGTCCGATGAGAGTATACCTACTATTCACCTATTCATTCATCCGTCCATCTATCTCTTGCCCTGTCTGTGCATTAGTGGATGCGTCCTCGCTGGAGAACGGCAACCTGGGTCCTCAGAGCTTTGATGACGAGGCAGTGTCGATGATGGAGTCAGGTACCAAGAAAACAAATTTTAAAAAAAAAAAAAAAAAAAAAGAGAGAGAGAGAGAGAGAGAGAGGTACGTAGTTAGCTATGGACGCTCCAGTGTTCGATGAAGGCAAGTACTCTCAAGTAGGAAACACATCTTGACCTATGTATGTATAAGGTACCTACAAGTTTGAGCTTGCAATGCACCTCTCTCTCTCTCTCTCTCTCTCTCTCTTTCTCTCTCTCGCTCACACACACACACACACACACACATATATATATAATATATAAACAGCGAGGCTCCATAGAAGGAGTTTATTGAGATGAGAGAGGACATCGGTCAGGTGAAATTAGAGGAAGATCTCTTCTATGGATCTCTTTTATAAGTCTTCAAATATGCCACGTGGAGAGTAAGATCTCGAATTTTCATTCTTCAAACTGTAATGTATGCAGATGGATCGAGTAACAAACGCCAAAGCGCTGAGAAACAACAGAAGACCGAAAAAAGCAACAAGAATGAGGCTATCAGTCAAATGTCTAGCAACTACCGCGAGAAGAACGAGAACGAGAACCAAGAACACAGCAACAAGAATGCCGAGGTTGTGAGACAAATGTCCAACAACTACAAGGAGAACGCGGAGAACCATAAGAACTCGGAGGCCGTTCGTCAAACGTCGAATGATGACAGCCGCGAGAAGAACAAGAGCAACAACAAAGGAGAGGCTGTGAGTCAAATGTCCAGCAACCACCAGGAGAAGAATTCGAAGAACGAGAACTCAGAGGCCGTGCGTCAAACCTCGAACGACGACAAGAAGAACAAGAGCAGCAACAAAGGAGAGGCTGTGAGTCAAATGTCCAGCGACCGTGAGAGTGAGAGCAGCAGCAACCAGCAGCAGCGTCACCGCAACAGTGAATCCAGCAGCCGTGGCTCAGAAAGTGTTTCCGCCAACGGCGCGAGCAGTGCGGGTTCCAGCAGCTCTTCGAACAGCAACAAGGGCTCCAGCAGCTCTTCGAACAGCAACAAGGGCTCCAGCAACGAGGTGAACAACCAGCAGCAGCGTCACCGCAACAGTGAATCCAGCAGCCGTGGCTCAGAAAGTGTTTCCGCCAACAGCGGCGCGAGCAGTGCGGGTTCCAGCAGCTCTTCGAATAGCAACAGGGGCTCCAGCAGCTCTTCGAACAGCAACAAGGGCTCCAACGAGGTGAACAAGCAGTCCAGCAGCGATGGCAAGCAGTCCAGCGACAAAGCGTCCAGCAGCAGCAGCGAGAGCAACAGGAGGTCCAGCGACAAGGCGTCCAGCAGCAGCAGCGAGGGCAAGCGGTCCAGCAACAAGGAGTCCAGCAGCAGCGAGAGCAACATTCAGTCCAACTATGTCAGCGGAAATTGAGGCGAGAGCTGCCACTGCCAATGATAAAGCAACGCGAAGTCATGTATTCTGGAGGTCTTCCAGCGCAGTTATCCATCAAGACAGTACGAGTCAACCAACGTGGCAGACTGCTATCTGGGAATGACGTATCAGAAGTTTGCGACGATCAGATACCTGCTGTTCTAGTAGTATCGCAGTTGTGACTCCTGTGGTTGTCTTTTCTGTGCGATCCGTGCGACGTCCTGCAATAACAACATATATAGATACATCATAAATACACAAAATATTGCACGGGTATACATAAAGAGACATCTCCAGTAATAAGCAAGTATTCCATCCATCCATCTAAGCATTTCCTAGCACACAGTTAGCATGCTTTCTGTGAACGCTAGCCGATGTTTTGTTATTAGTTCATTATTGTAGCTTCAGTCATAGGACCTGAAGTATTATGTGACGCAATTGTCTTTTCATATAACAGAATCTGTGTCGACGTTGTCACACTTTTCTGCTTAAACAACTAGCTACTAGTATAGACTGGTTAAAATTTGAGTTTGTATTATTTATGACTCCGCTTTGAATCCTGATGCGATGGCTTTTCGGTCCTGTGTATTAATTAATACCACAAAATCAGTTTAGGACTTTAACTTGAGGGGATATCCCCCCCCCCCCCCCGGGATGGCCGAAGTCAATTTAATATTAATACTAAATTTTATTAATAAAGTAATGGATATCACACTGCTTGAACGACTCGCTACTTATTATTATTATCTTATTAACAATATTAACTGATTCATCATGATGCTGAATTAATTCGAAGCAATTACTGACATAATACAATACAACTATGTATAGCCTTGGGAAGTTAAGGAGGTGATGGGATTGTAACACCCACGGTATACTACATCGTTTTTACGCTATTAGGGCTTTACGGGAATTTATTAATACTCTTGGAAGTAATTTCTTATTAAATGTATTTTAAGATGAATTCTTATTACATTTCCGGTTCTGACTCATGATCAATACGTCCGGTTTTAATGTCACTGTTGTATAATATTAGGACTCGGATAAGGAATATGGGAGGAAAGCTAGGAAGCTTGGCCCATGATCCCATAGGACCTTAAAATCTACA
>WBZZ01003079.1:0-2500 GCA_019918135.1 Paulinella micropora | reverse complement strand
ATAATAATAATATAATAATAATAATAATAATAATAATAATAATAATAATAATCATAACAACAAAAACAACAACAACAACAACAACAATAATAATAATAATAATAATACTATATCTGAGGCGTACTGATGCAGCTAATGGCATATCCTCAACGGACATAAGCCTCCAATACCCTTGTTCGAGGTCCTCCACCCCCCCGTATCAGTCTCTCGCCTGATGATCGGGGCCACCGATGGAGCTCCTGAGGGCAAGACTGCACTAAGCCGAGGTTATTCCGCAGTCCCAGCAACCTCTTGCAAGACGTCACCGAATGTGCAAGTGCATACACCAAGCGCGGTTGCTAGAGCTGCCTCGAAACCCCACCCATAACAATCTGGTGTCTGCTGGGTCCTGGGCTATCAACCAGCATATGCGGAGTTTAAGATCTTTTACGCGCGCAACGACCCTCCTCCCCAGCATCTACCACCAAAGGGTTATGAGTTGGCGTCACAGTTTAACGCCTTGAGGCCATTGGGCTGGAACTCTGTTCAGCAAGTGTGACTAGGTTTTTTCATCGGGATTTCCCTCAAATATGTCACAGTCAACACTCCAAGGCAGATTTACTATATCTGAGGCGTACTGATGCAGCTAATGGCATATCCTCAACGGACATAAGCCTCCAATACCCTTGTTCGAGGTCCTCCACCCCCCCGTGCCAGTCTCTCGCCTGATGATCGGGGCCACCGATGGAGCTCAATAATAATAATAATAATAATAATAATAATAATAATAATAATAATAATAATAATAATAATAATAATAATAATAATAATAATAATAATAATAGGCTTCCTCAGACTATAGCATCAGATCCAGATCCTGGACATGTGCCTCCATTGGGTCACCGGGATCAGCCGATCCCAACGCATTGTCAGAACACCAAACAGACATAGCAGCAACAGCAACAGCAGGGGCAGATGGGGGCTGTGAAGTGCATGAAGAGCTAGATGCGAGGGTGTTAGCTGAAGAGAAGAACTCCGAGACACTACGCTGCGCTCCCGAACCCCTCTCTCTAGCCAGGACGTCCACTCTGCGCGGACGGCCGCGCCGCGCAACATCAACGTCACTTGGGGGAGAGGGTGGGACAGAAGCTGATGGAACCTCAGTGAGGTCAATCACCTCCTCGCCCCCATCCTCCACCCCAAGCTCCTCCCTTTTACCCTCCCTAGCAGACCAACACTCAGACACATATGATCCAAACAACACATCCAACTTTGGAGGGGGACGCAACGCTGTAACCCCTAACAACGCAGCAAGCCTAAAGTTACTGCGGAAGCGCGACTTCCCCTGAAAAAACTTACAAAACAATCGTGATTGATCCACAGGCGGCATATCATCCCAACCCTGCCGCACAGAGCCCTCCCGCTCCCGCCCAAGCAACACATCCTCCACCACAACCTCACCGCCTACGACCTCACCACCCTCCTCACTCCCTCCATCCCCCTCAGCAGCCCCCACAGCCATGCCACCGAGCCTCTGCATACTCAGCAACAGCTGCTTACGTCTCCTCTCATGCATGGGGCAATCCCATAAGAAGTGCGCAAGGGACTCATTGACATCATCATGACAACAGAAGCAGCGAGGGGACATGCCACTGACCAACTTACTGCGGTACAACCGAAGGCGGTTGTTGCAGCTGAGCAACCTTCTCCGAAGCAGATTATAATGCGCATCATCAAGGGCTACCCATCTTGGGAACTCCTTAGTTCCAAAGACTTGTCTTAGGATGACTCGCAGGCCATCAGTAAGATCGCTGCCTGCCTCTCGCTTGTCCCACATCAGTTGCTGCACCATCTTGACGTCCTGCTGAAGGGCCCACTTGTCCACAGTCGAACTCCAACCCTCGAGGTCCTTCTCTGAGCTATTTAGGAGCTCCTGAAGCCCTTGTTGTAGATCCATTGAGTCCCTGATAGCGCCTTCGGCCTCCGCAGTCCAGTCGGATTTGACTTGAGATGCGATGACAGGAAATCGCTTCTCCGGTAGAACACGCAGCCGTCCATAGAACTTCAGTTGCGCCGCCCGCCGCAAACGCTCCGCACTCAAAGAGCGCGCCAGAAAGAGTGTAATCCACTTGCTTGTCTTAGGGCTGATGCCGAGAATCATCCTCATGGGGCGCAGCATTGCTGCCTCCAGCTTGGTAAGCTGCGATACGGGGGCACGCCAGACATCAAAGGCGTACTTCAGCTTGGCCACCCCAAGTTGATTCCAGCACATGAGACGATAACCTAGCTTGTATCTCACCTGCACACCACAAAGAGTACCGACCTGCGGTGGCGACTTCAGTGACACGCGTAGCCCGCAGGGCCTGCTCCTTCCACTTCAGGTCGTCGGTGATAACCACTCCCAGGTACTTGTACTGACTGGTGACACAAAGCTTCTGGCCGCGAAACCACACCACGGGCTCACCTCGCTCCCTGATACTTGGTCGTTTCGCCTTGCTCGACGTGTAAATGGGCATGATTT
>WBZZ01003078.1:80000-100705 GCA_019918135.1 Paulinella micropora | reverse complement strand
AGTCCGGCCGGGCGATACGATGTACATGGCCTTGCACAGCGGGTTGGAAACCTTTTTGGCTCTGGGGTGGGCAGAGGGGCTGCAGCCGCTGTTGACAAGCATCGAGGCTAACCACAATAGGCGTTACAACAAGGACGGAAAAGTTATCGGCTACATTCTACCGACCCGCGTGCTCTACGTTGCACGCGAGTACGCTCGAAACCCGGCGTGGCGACCCCCGCGCCCGGCAGCGATAGCGCCCGCCAGCGTGCCCAGTTCCGACGGCGCGGCGTCCGCGCTGGCCAGAGCGGAGCATGTTAGCGGGTAAGCAGCAGCCTCGACAAGAAGCTGCGTTTATTCAACGGAGCGCTGGGGCTCTACGGCAGCGCTCTGGCTAAAATGGCGGCGATCCACCGGGAGCAACACAAGCAAGAACAGGAATCTGCCAAGGCCCTGGCAGCTAGTGCAAGCAGGCATTTAGAATATGCCAAGAGCATCGAACGGTGTGCCAACGCCATGAACAATTGTGGAACCACGACGACTGACCTTTTGGCCGAGCTGCACACTCTGCGCACCGAACTAGAATCCAGCCCGAACCAGAAGCCATCATCGCAACAGCCGCCTGCAACAGCAGTAGCAGCAGCAGTAGCAGCAGCAGCAACGGCGGCGGTCCGAACAGTGAGACTCGGGACGGAGATTCAAGGGCTTCGTCGGCGGGGGAAGAGGACGAAGGTGACGGTGAAGCCTCGTAACTAGCGAGACTTTCTCTCCCATCCCCTCCCTCCCCCCTTTTAGCTGCGCAATTAAAGCAACCCTCTTGGTGCGAGGAAGAGTGAGGGAACGGAGGGGGGGGGGGGGGGAAAGAAAGAAGGGAGAACAGAAAAAGAGAGAAAGAGTGAGAGAAAAGAGGGAATGTATGCTCTTTTTTTTGGGGGGGGGAGGGGGGGGTGAGGAAAGAATCCGTTTGGTTATTATTAAAATGTCGGGCAAAGACTATTTATTGCTACGGTTTATTGTCAATGCACATTCGAACGAGCCCCTCTGGCTGCACGCCTGTCGTATGCCGGACCTTCCGCACGCCACCAGAAAGAGCGCTTGTTTTTATGCGTGCATTTTCCAGTCAGACGAAAAAGACAAGCTATTGGCGGTCGTGCAAGGAAACGGGCTGGTGGCCGTAGACTGCACGTTTACCATGTCGGCGGGCGACCACCAAGAAGACCTGCTGTTTATATGTTGTGTAGATATACCGGGCAGGAATGTGCTGTGTCTTTTGCGCGGGTCTGAACACGCAGCAAATGCGCAACTACAGCTGCGGTCTGTACCAGCGGGCGCGCAACCCGTGATCCAAGGTAGGACTCACAGCCCCGTCGCGTATCGCCTGCTGGAGGGTTGGTACGCCTTCCGCGTCAAGACGCTGGAAGCCAAGGGCGGTCTGTGTTCGCACGTGTATTACGAAGGAACCAGCGTCGGTCTAGTGGTAGCCAGGGGCAATGAGCACCTGTACTGCTTGAACTGGTCACAAGTGTGGGGGTGGACCTACCTGTTAGTAAACCAACGGTTTCTAGGGGGGCCCACGGAACTAAATCCGCGATGGATAAACTCCTGGCCTTGGGCCAGGAAGGCCGACAAGTGGATTGGGAAAAGTCTTCCAGAGGCCTTAGCTGGCTAGGCGCGCTGCAGCCTGCCCAGCCCACTCGTCCCGAAGAATGGTGCGTGTTAGCGCAGTGTCTAACGCCTTCTGCCCGCCTCGTGCTGACATCAAAACACAAGCAGGGAGACCCCGTGTCGTATGTAGCTAAAATACAAGAAACTACGAGCCGGTGGGCACTGGGTGCTAGTATCACTAGTAGTCCTGCCCGGGACGGACCTCCTCCCCCGGCTCGACGCTGCCAGGCCCTCGCCATCAGCATTGTATTAATAAGCGCTTAGCGCAGGTTGTACCCTTTAACGTTGGCGACCTTAATGTACAGAACTCGGCCTTAGTCATTAACGGTTTTAATTTTGCAGTACAAGAAAGCATACAGTGTTGTAAGGAGTACGTCGATACCAAGAACAGCCACTTGCAAGCTTGTCCGCGCCCCGCCGCAGGTGACGTCGTATTTACTTGCTCCAAGCAGGGCTTCGAGTTGCAGCCGGGGGTTTTGTGCGGGAAGGTGACTGTACTAAACGGGAAGAAATGTGATGCCAGTGATTGGCAGGGTATGTGCAGCTGGTGGTCCAAGCTACAGTCTACCAAGTGCTTCAGCATGCAAGTACGCGGCCTGCGCCGAGTGTCACGCGACGGACGAGAGAGCGTGGATATGTTGCATTTCTGCCGTCGTTCTAATTGTTCGTAGCAAAATTAAATTCACACAAGTCTATTAATTGGTCATCTGCCACGCCCCTACGCCCCCCCCCCCGCGTCGTCATCGTCGTTCAGCGCCAACGTCGTCGTGGCGGTCGCGCCCCCAGGAAAGCTCTCGGGCGCCAGCTGTAGCCAAAGCGCAAAGAAAGTTTCCCAGCTACTAGTAACCAGCGTGCTGTCCCAGCAGGCATTCGGGGGGGGACGCTTTCTTGGACGCCCCCTAAGGGGTCGGACCCCGAGCCCGCCGAGCCCGCCGCCACGTAGCGCAAAGCATAGCCCTCCACTGCGTAGTGGAAGGCAGGCAACCGTCGCTTGGCCTCGAGCTCGTTGGCAAAGAAACCTTGGTCGGACCACCCTGGTGCCAACGTTACAGAGTCCTGCTCCCACAGCCCCAAAGATTCTAGTGTGCCCTTGAAGTGTCCGTAGTGCAAAACCCCGTGGCCACAGCCGGGGTGATTGCGAGGGGCTCCCACGCCAGCAAGCCACGCAGCACCGACAGCAGCGAGTAGGCTAACCTCCCCGGTTCGCGTCCTAGCTCGGACTGCCAAGCGTTAAACTCTGGCGGCAACCCCCCGGGCAGCGTTTTGTGCAGCAGGCTGAGCATAGCTAGAAAGGACGGATAGCTGACGGGCAGCGCCTCCTCTATGATCTTTTCCGTGACCTGATCCCCCGCACTCAACTGCCGCTGGAACCAGGAGTACAAGTATTCTTCTTTTTGTAGCATGGCTTTTCGAGAGAGAGTGGGCACCGCGCCAAAAGCTCGTTGCGGGCCTCGTGGAACCGGTGGCGCAGCAGGGACTGCACGCGCCGCGAGACAGCAGACCCCTCGCCCGGCGCCTCGTCCAGCGACATAACCTGCAACTCGCCAAGCAGCTCCAAGACTTGGTCCCGCAGCGCCAGATTGCATTTCGGGGCAGGCAACAGGGCCAGCACTTCGGTTCCCCACCGGCCAAGAACTTGGCCCTGGGTTTGCTGCAAATAGCCTGAGAAGTCAGGCGCCAAACCTCCGCGTATCAAATAGTGTCCTAGCACCAACAGGCTCTGCAAACGAGCGCAAGGGCTGTCAGGCTGAGGTTCGCACTCCACCACACCGCCTGACCCCACGGCAGCACTTAGGGCAGTCAGCTCCTGCCGAATTCCCGCGGGGTCGACGCCGCGCAGCACCGTCTGGTACGCGGTGTACTCGTGCACCAGAGCGCAGTAGACGCCAAAACACTGCACTAGTTGCTGACGCAGACTTTGCAACAGCGCATGAAAGGAAGCCAGTTGTGCTGCAGGTAGCGTAGCGGGCGGCTGCGCAGCGTGTTTCAAGTCTAGGTTTGTGCTATAGCTAGCCAGGAGTCTTTGTCGAAAGCCTCTCCCAAGGCCTGGGAGCATTCGCCAACAAACACCCACCCATTTCCTTCTCCTGCACCAAGTTCCTTCTTTTCCGACTACTACCCCAGCGCGCGCTGTTTCTTCTTCTTTGCCAACACCATCGGCGGGTTTGGGTGCTTTCCTTTTTCTGGCAGGCGTACTCCGGGGGCGCGTGGGCTTTTTCGCACGCGCGGCCCCTCGAAATGAAAAGGGAGCTTCCGCCTAGAGCCCGCGCACTGCACTTACGGACATGTTCTACTACGACGACAAAATTGTTCTAGTCTTTGGCACTTTGGCAGAGACCTTAGGTCTGCGCCGGTCAGAGATAGTAGGTGCGGACTGTCTTTTTGTTACAGACAGAATATGTATCGTACTCTGACTTTCTGAGAGACAAGAAAGATAGCGGTGAAAGAATGCAGCGCCTCCGTTATCCTTGACAAACAAAGCACCGACTCAGGACACAAGGGGTGGGTCTGCTCAGCAGACGTGGCGTTTTGGCACACCACACACACAGCAACCGCAGTCTTGCAGCGGATTACGTTGGCTAAATGTTCGACAGGCGACGAAACTTCGCAGCGCTTCCAGGGGCCTGACATTCAATACATTGTACTCTACCAAACTGTACGCCGGAACAGCCTTGGGCGCCTTCACGTCGGCGTGCGCGACTGTCGATGCATCAGCCTCTTTCTCGTCCTCCAACTCTGCCAGCGATTTTCCCAGGGCTTTTTCTTGTGCCATATTTGTACTTTTTGTGCGTGCACTTTTGCTCCTCCAACCAGGAACTCAAGATAGCTAGGGGGGGGGGGGGGGGTGCTGCCCGGCACAAGAAAAGGGGGGGGGGGTGCCGCCCCGCTACGGCGGTGAGCCGGCAGGGGCGCCGCACCCCCCCCCCCCCCCCTTTTTGTGCCGGGCACAGCGCGTAGCGCCTTACCGATGAACGCCCTTCTTCATTAACCCCCCCCCCCCCCCCCGACCCCGACCCCGACTTGCATCTTGGCTTGACATGCAGACTCGTTCCAAACAATTACCCAGCTCCAACCCGCAACTCCGCGCCTCCGCGCCTCCTTCCCAGCCCCAGAGCACCGTCGTGAGTCCTAGCCAGGAATTAGAACTACAAGTGCTGCCTTGTGGCAAAAGTATTCGACCCAGCGCTATCCGTTACGACGTATTCTGGCCGACATCAGCGGAGCCTGCGCCGGGGCTTCTATGTATGATTTAGCATACGAATTCCGTGTGCTGAGAAAGAACGATCCAGCAGTGCAACGTTGGTGTGCCGAGGCCTGCGAGTGTTCTCTGCCCTATTGCGTCACACTGCGAGATGGGGGGAGTACGGCGCAATCGGACGACGCGAACTCCTCGACTAGCGAACATTCCAGCGCTTCGTCCAGCTCGGAAGAGCTAGCTGAGACTGAAGAAGAAGAAGAAGAAGAAGAAGAAGAAGAAGAAGAAGAAGAAGAAGACGATGTTCGAGAGTTGCAAGGCGGCAGCGGCGGCAGCGGCAGCGGCGGCGGCGGCGGCGGGAGGTCCCTGCTCGCTGCCTTGCGCATGTTGTGCGAAGACGACGCAGAGGACGACGACGAGGGTTCGGCAGGGGGAGAGTCGTCGGTGGTCACTCTGCGCCCAAGCCTCTTTGCTACCGCGGGGACCTGGAGGAATTTCATCGTACCCACTGTCTGTGTGGAGAAGCCATCAACGAAGTCAATGTGCTTTGTCACCAAAAGAGCGGCCGTGTGTTCTTTGTGGGCTCCGTCTGTGCCAAGAAATTTTGGCACGCCAGTACCCGGCTGTTCCCGCGACTGTTCCCGCCGCAGCCACGAGCTCAGGGTGGGTCGTGCCCGGGCCAGCCCGCCCCTCCGACGAAAAAACACGCAAGCGCGCGCGCACCGCGTCGTCCGAAACCAGCTCTCACTCAAGCACCCGGCCAGCCTCCTCCTCAGCCTGCTGCTGCTGCTACTACTGACCTTGCAGAGGTACTCCGGCGCAGCCAGGGACTTTCCAAGGCTGAGATTGTGCAGTTGCGACAGATGTTACGTTGTTTGGGAGCTCTTGGAGCCTTGCTCGGGCACAGTAGATTTTTGGTGGTGCCCGCGTCTATATCAGCGTAATAGTCGCTCACTGAATTATGTTCCGAGCGACAACAATAGATGTTGTTAATTTCGCCCGCCGTGTCCGTAATAGCCCAGATGAAAACAGCAGACAAACAAGTAGTGATTACAGCCGAGTACTCGTGCGAGCTAGGAATTAGGGCCAACGGCAAATAGACCGTCCAGGCCCACACCGAAGTGTACGCAAACACACTGACAACACGGGATATCTCGCGCGTAGAATGCACGCTCACTCGCCGGCGGGCCGCCTCCAGTTCGTTGAGGATAGAGCCCAACCTCCAGCGTGCCCTTCGGGCGTGAGGGGCTCGAGCTTGGTCATGCACAGGTACAGGGCGAAATGATGACGGCGGGCTTGTCGCTATCCAGCACAACGTCCCGCTCGTGCTGCTTTTGTTCCGACATCGTGGACGGCGTGTCGCAGCTAGAACTTGCGCACGGGCTGGCTTGTATATTAGCTGTGATGTGGTGCCAGACATCTCGGACGCAGTTGCAACTGTTTTGTTTCACGCTAGCACGTAGTGTCCTGAGAAAGCCAGGCATAGCTTCCTTGCGCATGGCCGCGAGCTGACTGTCGATAAGCAGCCGCAGCAACGTGTTGGTAACCTGGACAATAGCGCGTGTGCATTCGTTTTGCTACACACTTCCGCAGAAACAGCGGCAGAACCTCCCCGCCTACCACTGTCGTTCTTGTTGCCGGTCTCGGCCTTAATAAAACAGATTTCTCGCGCAAATGCCAGGCTCACGCTGCGCACAATGTGCAGAAAGTCCTTGAACTCACGTATGTTGGTGACCCGCCGGGACTGCGCTCCGGCGTAGACCGAGCTTGTAAAAAAAGTCACTGCCGTTAGAATTCCGGTAGGCACGTTCGGGTCGATGATAGGCAGCGTTACAATACCCCTCAGGCTGAGCCACGACAGCACCGCTGTATACACCGCGATCGTAGCCAGCCGGTGGAGCGACAGCGAAAATGGGTTCCACAAAATGCCATAGACCACTTTTTCTAACCACTCCCCGGCCCACCCCTTGCCGACTTTCCACAGGTATCCCCAGTGACCTCGCACATTCCTCTTCTTCATGTCCCCAGCTTTAAGAGTAAAGCAGCAAAAAAAAAAAAGCAGAAAAACCCTGGCTTCTTAAACAGCCCCCCCCCCCCCCCCCCCCGCTCTCCTTCCCCTCCTTCTAGCCCCCCCCCCCCCCCCCCCCCGTCTCCTCATCCTCTCCCCCCTCCTCGCCCCCCGTCTCCCCTCAGCCTCCCCCCCGCCCTCCCCTGCGCGAAACCTTTTGGGTAGTTTTGCCGTTCTAGGTGCCAAGCGCATAGCCTACCGGGCATAGCCTGCCGGGTTGTGCTAGGGTAGGAACGACGATGTCTGCCAGAAAACGCAGGCGCTCGTCTAGATTGCCGCTGGCTGCAATATGCGCATGAGAAGGCCAGTGTACTAGATCTGCCACTAAGAACACCTTGGAACGAGAACACCCCTCGACCAGAACCATTGCTCCCACGGGCAAGGTAAGGTCGTGTATTGGCGCCGAAGCTTGGTACAGTGCCTCTGACAGGCGGGCTTGGCCGGGAGCTCTGGCCAGTAAAAACCTTGCCAGGGCTTCTGCTCCCTGTGCCAACAACGAGAGCGGGGTTTGCCACACAGGTATGACGGGGAGGCGATCGCAGGGTAGTAAGAAGGAGCCGTGCCCGGCACCCCACAACAGGGCCCTCCCAGCCCGATTTCTCTGCTTCAGCCAGCCGGACAAGCTCTGGCTAGGCGACATCTGGTCTGGGGGGCTATCCTTGGTTACACCGCAGAGGCGGCGCCAGACTGACAATGTCACTCCCAACAACACTACCGGATCACGCAGCACTTGGTCCCTTTCGCTGCCAGCACAGAGGGTAGGCAAGCTGGTGGGCGTGTATTTGCTGTACCACAGCTCTGCGGCACGCCCGGCCTGGCAGAGTAGCGGCCTGGCGGGCGGGAACGTGGGGTCCAGCCGCACAGCTGCCTGCTTCTTATGACGCCGGAGCCACAGCCTGAACAAGCAGTAATGCTGCAGACGAAGAACAGCGCAGACGGACGGCGCCAAGCATTCCCTGAACCTCCACGCCTGAGCCACCCCAAAAACCCCCAGCAGTCTATCAGCTTCTTCTGTTTTCAGCGCAACCCTCGCGCCCAGCCGTGCGACTGCTGTCCGATTTCCTGCAACAGCTGCACGGCAGCCCGCACGGGGTCTGCTCCGCCAGCCGGCGGAGAGACGCGGCGGGGGCTACGCAGTGCCAAGTACACATCTGGTTCGTGCGCCGGACTGTAATAAGGCTTCACTACGCACCATTCTTGGAAGCAACCCGCCGCCAACGAGAGCACCAACTGAGTAGCTAGTAGACAGCCCCCCAAAATCGACAGACCAGAAGCTGCCCGCCTTCTTCTTCGTCCGCCCAGGCGGTGCCTCCTTTTTGTAACAGACGAATACCTTGCGCGAGCTGCGCCGCTAGTAAGGGCAAGGACCTGCGTTCCCTTTCCGATCCGCCAATTCTGGGGCTTGTCTTGCTGACTCCGTCCGCTACAACAAGTCTGCAGCTAAGCCTGCGTTGGTCTAGCACCTCGTGCAATGCGCGGTCCCGTGACGGGGGATCTAACAGCACCGAACTTAGATCTACGACCCCGCCTGGCAGCCCTTCGACCAAGCGCGCAGCAGCCCCCTGTCGCTTTGCTCTGCCTGCTTATACCAGCCAGGCTGACTACCAAAAGGCCTTGCGTACGAAAGGAGCTCAGCGCTAACAGCCATTCACCAGGAGAGCCCGCTAAATCGACGGCGGCTACCGCGCCTTGCACAGAGAGGCTCCGGGTTAAAACGCAACCCAAGGCGGCGTCCAAAGCACGCAAGGGACACACACACCCTGACGGTACATCCTGAACTCGCAGCCAGGCTAAGGCCGCGGGGTATGGCGCCCGGGGGTCTAGATTTTCCAGCTCGCGGGCCCCGGCCGGACCGCGCAGGCACTCCCTGAGCGAAGCGCGCAGCTCACTGCAACTTCGGAACAAGGGCCATTCCAGCCAATCGTCACGGGCGGCTGCCTGTAGCCAATCCCGGGGGACAGCAGCTGCTCTATTCCTGCCTCGCCGACGCAAGAGCGGGGGTGTCCCTCCTGCCAACGCCAAGCGCACAGCACATCTGCCACCCAACTGCTGCTTATTTTGGGACAGGGGCCTTTCCCGTCGACAAGCCCGCCCAGCCTCCTTTTTTTCATCTGCCTGATCCTCTAGCGTCTGCCTGTCGCGGCTTGTCCCCCTTTCGCAAACGTCTGTGTTGGCTCTCTTGTTTTTTTTTTCTTGCTCTCTCCCTTTCCCTTACCGTCCCCCCCCCTTGTTCTTTTCTCCCCTAGTCTCCCCCCCCCCTTTCCGTGTGCTTCTGCAGCAAAGAGAAACAAAAAAAAAGGGGGGGAGGGAAGGGGGGGGGGGGGAGGGGGAGGGGGGAGATAGCAGAGAGGGGAGGGAGAGTTCCAGCACGCCACACACAACCGAAAAAAGGGATTCGATAGAGAGAAGTACAAGATATAGCAGGGGAGGGGGGAGGGAGAGTTTGCGAGTTGGTTTTTTGTCGGTACATTCCTTCGTTCTACGAACAAAAGAATGAGCGACACAACCAAGCCTTACCTCATCTCAGAAGACGACGTTCCTACCGAAAAAGCGATAACTCCACCCCTTCGCAAGAAACAACGGCGTTCTAATAAACGTCCTCTTAGCCTAGACACGCCAACACGAGTGCACGAAGCTAGCTCGGCCGACGCAACAACAGCGGCGATTACGACAGAGGCGGCAGAGCCAGTTTCAACACCAAACACTGACGAGATCCCGCCTGGGGGCATAGGGACGCGGGGGCCCGGCGTGCCAGGTAACCTCTCACTCCCGAGTACGCAGCAGCACGTAGACCCGGCTGACAGCCCGATTCCTCCAGCCCCAACCCCGCGGCCGCCGCCCCTCCCCCGGCCCCACTCCCTCCGTGCCCCAGCGGGGTCCAGGGCGCTGTGCAGTTGTTATTTACGGAGTGTATCCAACTGTTGGATAAAATGGGCAACGAACAAGGGCGCCGCGAAATCGTGTTAGGACTGATGCAGAGTTATACTGATAATAGAAACGCACGCTGTTTATTAGAAATCAGAGAACAGCTAATCATGTTTGCCGTGGCCAGCACACAAGGACCAAGCGCGCCCGCTCCACACAGTCTTTACATACTAAGCAAGGCGCTGTTGGCTACGGAGGGGCTGCCTCGCACCCAACGAGAGCGCCTCAGGGAGCGTCTCGAAGCAGCGCAGCTTTCCCGTACAATTCAGAGATAAGTATTCTGCACCGGATAATAGTCCAGACTACTGTTGGCAGGGTCGTACCCTTGTTGATCTGATACAAAGGTTGGGTGCAGAGATAGAGGGTTAGCTGCGGCGCGAGCCTCTCGTGCGCGCGAACGCCTTCCACGAGGGAGAGGTTGGCAAGTGGGCGTTCTGGGCCTCACGTGACTAGACACGTACTGCGGGGGAGCTGAGGCGCGAGGGCCGGAGGGGTGCCGTTTGCGCTTGCGGGCCCGATGATGGCGTGGTCCTCTTCCTCTACCAACGATTTCGGCCAGCGGAGGAAAAAAAGACACTGGCTTGTTTTTACTCTCGTTAGCGCCTTTGCTGGCTTGTTCCCTCTGCCGGCGCAGAGCCTTCTCTCTGCTCGTTTTGTTGTTGCTGGCAGCACTCGTGCCGGTGCTAGTACTATTATTACTACCGCTGGGTGTTTTGTCCCGGACATGTGCACTTGTATCAGTACCCGGGGCCAAAGGAGAAAGGGCCCGACGCTTCCAACTGCGGTCTGCGGAGTCACTGCGTTCGGAATCGCTGTGCTCCACTAGCCCTTCTTCCTGGCACTCTGCTGGCGGTTGAGAAGTCTGTAGTATATTATCCAACGAAGTAATTAAATCTTGATACTTGCTTTCTTGCTGGCTTTTGACTAGTGCACTGCGCAGTTGCTGGCATAGCCTGACGACCGAGTTGTCTAAGCCGCCGGCTTGCCACGAAGAAGTAATTGGCGGGTTTGGTCCCGAGCTGTTGTAAGACATTACTTTTTCTTGTCGGTAGTAGTAGGCTGAAAGGGCTGAGGCTGTGCAAAGTTCCTAGACAATACAAGAATAAACAAAAGAGACAAGAAAGAAAGAGGAGGGGGGGGGGGCAGGTGAGAGGGGGAGGGGCGAGGGAACACAAAGTTGGACAGGAGAGCGGGTAGGGAAGGGGGAAGAAGGGGGCAAAGAAAAAAGCAAACGAGGGGGGGGGGGAGGGAAGGAGTAGAAGAAAGCAGACAGAAAGAGAACAAAGACATGCGACGGAGGTAGGGAAAGAAGAAACAAGGAAGGGGGGGGTGCACCCCCCTTTTCTTTTCTGTTGGGGTGAAGTGGTAGGAGTGTCTTTTTTTTTGGGGTGGGGGAGACATACATGCAGACTGCGTGAGGAGAGGGGGAGGGGGGAGGGGGAAGGGAAAAGGGGAAAGGGGGGGGGGGGGAGCTTGTATGCACTGGTTTTGTTTTGCAGTGGCAGGAGAACCCTCGCCAGACCCGACATGGCGACTTACCCGCGCTGGTTCGGAGAGCTAGTGCAAGCATATTTATCGGAACGCACTAGCGAGCCCGGCGAGCTGAGAAGAATGTCGAGTTCGGTGTGGTCTATGCTGCAAGACGTACTGAGCGGAAAGGCGCTGGAGGCTGTACTTCTGCAATACACGGGGCTCCTGGCTTTATTAACCTACGTGCAGATTGCCTTTTCTTACCAACAAGCCGGGGAGACCTACGAAGGCTACGCCGGCTCAAAGGAGAGGTTAGCCGCGGTGCTGTCGTTTGAGGCGATCCGCACGGCCTGCCAGTGCCAACAGCGAAGCCCCCCGCCAGAAGTTGTTTTTTTAGTGGGCAGGATTACTGCCAAGTTATTTACACAGATTACGAGGCAGGTGCCGTTGGGGGGAGACACCCAGAGCTGTCGGTGATTTGCCGCGACTTGAATTGGGTGGTGACGGAGCGTTGGCGGTTGCGCCTGCCGGATACAAACCAGGACTGTGCGTTTTGGGTGCGCGAACAGACAGCGCAGCAGCGGCAGGAGTCGGGGGGCCAGTGCTTAGCTTGGAGTATCCCAGTGCCTGGTCAGCAACGCTCACGAATCGCGGCAGGGGTTCTTGGTGCTTGCTCCGAGAGGAAGACAAGCCGGTCCTGCGCCATTGCCTGTGGCTTAGCGCTAGCTACGCAGAAAGACACAACAAGAGGTACGAAGAGACGTCGTCGTACCTGCCGTCGGCGTCGTCGCTCAACGAGCCCCCAGCCGTCGAAACGGAGCTACACTCGCTGGAGGACTTTAGAGCGATGCTACCGTGCCAGCTACCGCTGCCCAAGCCCCTACCCTCCCGCCTATGCTTTCCGCTGGGCCTCGACGGCGCGGAGCGGGAGCTCCGAGCGGTGGAGGCGGTCTTGGCGGAGTGTGGCTCGACGGTTCGGCTGGGGGGATACTGTCGTTCGCTGATTATGGCCTTACAGCAGAATTCCCCTGGACCTTTTTGGATGGTGGCCCCCGCTAAATCTGTAGATCAATGTCGTGTACTGGGCCTGTGGTACGTGTTGTCCGGGGGCGTTAAGCTTTTCAGTGAGCACGGAGGCTCCCCCGGGGCTTTTCCCGCGGCCGGAGCAGCAGGACCGCCTGCGCATCGACACCGTGAACGATCAGTACCAACTGGAGGGTCTGCCCCCGGGCGCGCAGCTCTTTTGGCACGGGACGGGAGGGCCGCCGCCCGTGTCCTCGTCGCGGGAACTTGCCGCTGCCTCTTGCTTTACCCCGCAGCAGCCGGCGCTGGCAGGGTGGGGCGCGGCGGGGACAGCCCCGTGGCGTTCGGTGGTTTGGTCGAGGGGTGGCGCGTTCCTGCGCGCGGAGCTGCTAAAGGACGGTGCGGCGCCGCTGGTGCTAGTGCTGCACGGCAACCCCCACGCCTCGCTGGAAGAGCACAAGAATGCGTTGGCTTTCCCGTTCCGCGCTTACCGGCGTTGGGGCGGGGGTCCTCGGAATTTCCTTTCCGGGCGCACGAGGGGAGTGGCTGCCTGGTAGAAATGCACGACCCGGCCGGCCTAACGGAGCAGGCGATTGAGCAGCTGGCGTCGTTTTGCAGCGTGCTCGAGTTCCCGGCACGTCTGGTGGTGCTGGGTCTGGACGAGGACACGCGCGTGTCAACCGCCTTGGCAGCGCTGTTGAAGCACCCGTTGTGGCTGACTTCGCTCTCTTCCTTGCTGGGGCCGGTCCTGATTACGATAGGCGCTAAGGAAGCGGCGGGGTCTTTTTTCGACGAGTGTGTGGGCGCGGAGTTGGCTAGCGTGGCTGCCCACCATTCGGCGCACGCACCGCCTAGGATTGACGAGCTCTGGCTGCGCCAGCCCCCCTGGGCCAACCCAGCCGGAATACCAGCCTCTTCCTCCTCGTCTTCTTCTTCCTTTTCTGCTGCTTTGTCGACCCCCCCCCCCCCCCCCCCCCGCCCCCCCGCGGATTCTTACCAGAGCCGCAGCCCGAAGGTCTGCGCTTGGGCGGGCCGGTGTTCTCGGGGCTTGACCAATTAACCAAGGGGCTGGCGCGCGGCCTCTCCCCTGCGCGCGCGCTAAGCCGCGCTCTGAGCTGGGGCTCCCGGAGCGGGAGCTCCGGGTGGAGCTGCTGGGATGACAACAACGCGGAGTTTCGTGCCGGCGCTGAGACCCGTCCCCCCGCGGAGGTTCTGACAGCGGCGGCGCCGACGCCGACGACGATGACGATGACGCCCCGGCGCCGGCACGGGCCTACTTGGGTGCTGGTGCCCTACGAAGAGACGGGGCGCCTGACGCTGAGGCGCGCCAACATGCTGGTCGAACTCCATCGCAGCCGTTCGGCGGTTTTGTCCGAGCTGGCCCCCGAGACGCTACGGTTGCTGAACATGGCGGTGCTACAGGATACGCTGGGGTTTTGATGCCCGGCGTGCACGTGAATGAGGTTTGGGTAGGTGAAGTGCAGTCTTGGCTAAGCATCCACTGCCAACCCACGGTCTTCACCGACATGCTGCCGCTAACAGTGAATCGCCGCTGGTTGGACAGGCTGGCCGCGTACTTGGTGGATACGGAACGAGAAAACAGCAACACGGGCTTCTGGGTGTGGTGCATGGAGGTCCTGCTGTGCGCGGTGTCGGAAGGCTCCGTGGCGGGCTGTGTGTCCTGTGCGTCCTCTCCACAAGTGGCCCTCTACGCGCTGCGCTTTCTGTGGGCTTGCGCCAGGATGCACTGGCGTGCGCAGGGCTGGGTTGCCCTGTGCGGGCTAGGAGCAACAGAGGAGGAAGACGCTGACCGCGAAAGTTGGGCGCTGCAGATCGACACGGTGCTGCGCAATAAGTCTCACGCCCGGCGCGCCAAGGCTGAATTCGACGTGGCCAGGAACCACGGCCCGCGCCGCGAATGGCGAGATACGCTAATGACAATCTGCTGTTACGACGAGGAACCACGGCTGTACCAGCAGCGGCCGCTCGCGGGGGCCGGACAGGCGTCGTCTTCTGCCTCGCTGTCCGCTGGCTACGGGCCCCAGGCCCCGGCCAGAGAGAGGGGGGTCACGACGCTCGAGCTGGAGCTGCCGGGTGTGCCACCCCTGTGCTAGCCTGGAAGGTCCCGGCACCGAAAAGACGGGCGGCTCGCTGGCGGCTCGGTGGAAACTGCTGGACAACTCCGTCTTCACGCCGCGTGGCGCCAGGCGATCAAGGCGCTGGGGCTAGCCAGCCGGGCCTTTGAGCACGGACAGACGAGCGCGCGGCTCGACCGCAACTACCTCAAGAACCGCTGGCGAGATCTTCCGGGCAGACCCCCCCCTCCCTGCCACCTAGACCTGCTAGAAGCGCTCAAGATGGCCTGGCTCCTTTTCGCGCCCGCGGTGGTTATTGAGGTGCTGGTAGACACCCTCGCCGTGTACTTCCAGGACCTGCACGCCAACTGCCTCCGAGAGGCACGTGAATTGCACCAGCCGTCGCGTGTCCTGCTAGACTGGCCCCAGCGCCGCAAGTCGCACGATTCGCAGCAGCTAGTCTGGAGCTACCGTCGTCTGGGAGGATTGCTGGCGCGGGACGCTTTGTTGTGGGCCCGCCGCCTCTACGACCCCACCATTCCGACGAGCTCTACGACGGGGAAACGCGCCTTCTCCGCACCAGCGACGTGCGCGTGCGGGGGCACAAGACGGTGGCCGCCCCTGCACACAGCTGCCCTGATCGACCATTGCCTGCACCGGGTCGGCTGCGGGACCGAGGAGCTAGCCCGCCTCTACGGGCGCCAGATCCTGCTCTTCAACGTCAATGCCAAGCCTATCAGCACTACCGCTAGTGGGGACATGGCCGCCAACGCGTCCGTGCTGGCCGTCTCCCCGTGGTTATGCCACCCTTTATGGACCATATCCCCGCCATGAAACGTCCCTCATCAACAAGATGACACTAGGGAAGATAGTTGCGCTCCAGTGCACCAACTACTCCTTGACGGCGGAGGACCTGCTCATGCAGGAACACTCGCCCGCTTTGGAGTAAAGACCAGAATGAAATTAGTGGGCTTGACCTTTCTCAAGAAAGACGCTGGGAGATGATGGCTACTACTGCAAATGTTGGTCTCAATCATTACACTCTGGCTATCACTCAGCGAGAGGTTCAAGTGAACGCAAATGTTATTACAATTAGTTAAGGGGTAATTATTAATTTTGATAGTTAATTAATTTTTTTGATGATATATACCTACAATGTCCACCAGAGAAACTTAATCGCACAAAATCCAGACGGAGAATTTATAAACGTCAGGGTCGGCATGATGGGTTTCTTGAGACTAATGTTGAAAAAACAGCGTTTGGCGAATTAGCAACATCACAATACACACCGATTATACAAGAAACATTTATGTATATGTAAATATCTCTAAGTGGAAACACAAACACTACTAATGCTACATTAGAGCAAAAGAGTGCTATGGCATATCTAACAATACAGGCTGTTGGAGCTTCTCAAGATTATTCATTGAAACAAAAAAGAAAATTAAATATCGTGCTGGTATGGGTGTATGTGTCAGATTACTGCTTGTGAATACAAATGAAGCAGGCGGATATTCATCTTATGTAGGTATTGGTGATTCCTTCTTAACGGACGGATTTCTTTTCAAGAGAAAATTGTGTAATGAAAATATACCAATTAAAACAACTCCACTGTCATTACCGAGGTTAAACAAAGTCAATGGAATGTAGATAAAGCAGATGGAACTGATACTTACCAGCCATTGATTTCAGTAAGGGTAATGTATTTCAGATTAAATATCAATACTTAGGTTTGGTCAGATATCATTTTATTGAAAATCCAAACACGGGGCTATTTCAACTAGTCCATGCTATACGATATGCTAACAGCAAAACTGCTCCTTCTCTTAATACTAATACAAGTCTGGTTTCATTTGATACTACCGCAACTATTGCTGGTGGAAATACTATTGCCGTTGTATTTGTTAATACGAATGATGCTCAAAGCATAGATTTTAATGATTATGATTTAGATGGTATGTTGCCAAGCGAAAGGCTAACTATAACAGCACAGGCTACTACAAATCAGACTATAAGTATTCAGTATGCTTTTACTTGGTTAGAAGACCCATGAAAGCAAAAAAAAACGAAAATGGACGTGTGGATTTTCAAATATCACTTTTTAAAATACTTGATAAAATTGTTTTTTCTAACTTCATTCATTTTTTTCATTTTTTTCTAGAAATGAAAGTACACATGCCACATCGCAAAATCTATCATCGTCAATTGAAACTGATAACACATTTGTTTTCTTACACTCTTTACAAGGTGCTTTCTTTAATATACATCCTTCTTCTGTACATGCAGCATTCGCTATTTCTTCGCCAACATTAGCCTTGATTTCAGTGATACTAGTCTCTTTCAAATCAGTCGCCGTAAATGGTGTGCTTGGTTCCTCCATTATAATTTTTGCTAGTGTAGCCTCCAATGGAATAACTACTTTCACGTTGTCGTCGCGGGGTTATTATTGTTCATAGAAAGAAACAATGTCAGGCTTAGTCCATTTAATTGTTGGCATTTTGACATTGCCGCTGTCAATGTTCCATTTTTCAATTTCATTCAAGTAGTCTTGTTTGGTGTTCAAGTCAGTCATCTTATATATATAAAGATTAAAAAAAATCTTTTAGCAAAATATCATTATAAATATTTTTTTACTTCACTTTTAATGTCTGTAAATTTATCAAACCAAGGCTGTTTCATAACCCATTCAAGATATGGCTTATCAATGGTAGTAATATCTGAAACCTTGTTCCCGCGATACTTACCAAATGGAAAAACATCAGTTGGCTTCCCTTCTCTACTTTTTTCAATCGCCTTAATTTCTTCATCAATCATCTGTTGGACATCTCTCACTGAAAAGAATTCCTTATTCTTCTCAATTGAAAGTCGTCCAAATTTTTCAGATAGTCTGGTGAGGGTGGTCATGGTCTATATATAGACTGGTAAAAAATTTCATGGAAAAAATTAATTATTTAATATTTGATATTTTGTTCTGACTTCGTCATCACGAAACATCGTTTTATACTTTAATGGCCGACGATGTTTGAGAATAAGCGAGAGTGCGTAGCACGAAGCGCAATTCTCAAATATCATTAATATCCAAAAGGTCTAGTTTCAATCGCATTCTCTACAATTCCGATAACTTGTCTTTTCGTGTATGTAAAACTGAATATCTTTTCTAAGTATTCGCTTGTTATTATTTTCTTTTGTTTGTCTCGGGTTATCTTGTTGTTTTCTATTATAACTACTTTTCCAGACTTCTCAATTCGCTTAGCAATCCGTAATTCTTCATCAGTCTCCAACAATTCAGCCAGTTCATTTTTACCATTCTCAAATAATTCAGTGTTCGTAATACCTAGCCCGCAACTTATCACACTTAACATATTCGGTAAATTCAATGCCTTTTTCATTTCATAGTTCATACTAAATCCTTTTACTTTCATACTGGCTTTACCATTATTTAATAAGTATCCATAACATTTTGGCCCACCTCCCACAAATGTTTTTATTTTCGCTCCTTTTAATATATCAGTCCAATCTCCCAGTAAATCGCCTGTCTCTACATCTACCTGATTAATTTCTTTGTTAGTCGTATATATTACGCTGTCTGTGTCATGATACAATATCCTATTACCTAATTTGTCCATCATATTGTAAAGTCTCATTCTTGCGTGGCATGTAGTAAATAAAGCAACTACAATATTTGTTTTAATCGGGTCGCTCACCGCGTCCTGTTTTAAGTCATAACTGGCTTCTACAATTTGGTCGTTACTTATGTTAATATTAATCTTATCCACTGATTTATCGTTCAATAGTTTGTTTAAGGTTTCTTTATCCTTTATCATTTTGTCTGTGTTTTATTTTGTTTCTTTCCAAACTTGCCCCATAAAGAGTTCAAGCACAACTTAGCCACTGCTCGCCGTCCTTCGTTTTTAAATATTTTGCTTTCATCCATCTTTACACCCATTTTAACTTCCATGCTGTTTATGTAATTTTGTTTTTCTGCTTCCGTATTACATCCCGCGGGGTATCCCTGCACTCTTGTTTTACTTTCAAGAATGTCTTTATATATTCTTTGAATAAACCACTGCTTTGTTCTTTCCAGTTCCATACTTCATATATTTTTATTAACTTATACCCTTTGTCTAAGGCCTTGTAAATTTCTGGAGTTGCCCATGTGCCTGTTATTGCTAGTTCTTTATCTGTGTGCTTACATTCGCCGTGTTGCTCAGTCATTCCGCACTTATCGCATAAGTAATACATCATCTTACCTCTATCCGCCTTCGGTAAGACTGGGTGTAGTAAGCCCCTCGGCAGTAGCATCTTAACCTTAGCCACTCCAAAATATTCTCTGTTTATAATTTTATTTTTCATCTCGTTTCTTTCCTCCTCGTTGCTTGGTCGTATTATGATATGGTGTCCGCTTGGATAAAGGTCGTAATACATCACGGTCGGATAAAGTGAGCATATGTCAATATATTTCGCATACTCATTATCATGTCGTGATTTCCAATATAATTTCAGAGCATTCACTCTATCTCCAAACATTGCCTCTCGTGGGTTTAGTCCTTCTTGTTCAGTAATTCGTTCGTTTGTATCCTCTGCCAGTCTTTCACTGGTTTTCATCAGGCTCCATTCACACTCCCAGATACTTATTACTTTTGCTTGTTCGTTAAGTTGTTTTTCTCTTCTCATTGTTTCCTTGTATAGTTCGCCCATTGTCTTATTCTTCTTCACATTCAGAGCATTGCTATTCCAACACTTATCACATCCGTGCCAATGACACCCGTAAAACTCATAAGCGGTTTTGTTTTTCTCGTCCCATCCATCTACATACACACGAGATTGTCCGAGTTGAAACATTTTTTCACCTCCGTTGAATGCGTGCTTAATATCGGTTTTGTCTAACCTGCTTCTGTATGCTAGCCATTCTACGCAAGCCCTAGAAGTCATCCTGTTTTGTTTTTCCGCTTTCAATATCGCAATTGAATTTTCTGGCATAAACTTAGCACGATACAGAGCCATAACACAACTCGCGATAGTTGTATATTGAAAAGGGTCTATACCAAACTCTAGAAACTGATTTCTAAAATCTATACAACCCTTCCTCAGTATATCAACATCTGAATGACAATACTCTGCGATTTCCTTTGCCATATCAAAGTGGTTATGTGCTTTCACTTGTTCATCATACCATTCAAGAAATTCCTTTCGTTTATCTCCTCGCATCGTGTCGTAGCCATAATGTTTCTTATGGGGCATTACCCGACATAATTTTTATTTTTTGCCGTATTGAAGAAGTGCGGGAAGAAACCTTTCTTAAGTTCCGTAAGCCCGAATGTCTTTGGAAAGTCTGACAATGGCATCGTAAGAAAACTTAGGCTGTCTATAAAGCGATACTTCTTAAGTGTCATCATAATCTTACCGCCCTCATAGATTACAAATGGAGTTTGTCCATTATCAACCAAACACTTAAGAATAAACTGGCAATCATAACCGCGGGCATTGTGTGCGATAAATGTAAATCCGCTGTGTTTAGTGTCAAAAGCCCGATTACAGAAATCTTGAATGTTCTTATGTATAATAGGCGGTTCCTTCGCATTGTAATACTGGCTTTCAGCATGATTAACAATGTGTTCGCCTGTGTCCTGTGCCGCTTCAAAATCAAAGAATATGTATTGCTCTGACGGCGGTAAGATTTCTTTTTGGACTATTTCACATTGGTGTTCAAGCGGTTTCACTAGTTTGCAATTTCGGCATTTCGCATATCCGCATTTGTGCTCATCCTTCTTTCTGTAATTAAGACCACACGATTTACATTTCGCTTTTACATCGCAGTTCGTCGTCCTGTGGTTATTAAAGCATTCAGTGTTTGGAAACTTTCTATTACACTTCTCACATTCTTTCCACATGCTCTTGTCATTTATTCCATTACATCCGTTGGTTTCACAGATACTACATTTGGCTTCACAGGCGTGTCTTTTTTGGTATCCCCTTAGACACAACTCGCAGAAGTTTTCCTTTCCTAGCATAGAATTCATGTTAGTTATAGCATCGTAATGTCCTTCAGTCTTTAGAATATAAAGGTTAGTAAGCCGTTCGCCGTTTGCATCAAGTAGATCTGTTTTATAAATGATTTTGTCAGGGAATTCAACAATAACCAGATTGTATTTAATGTGATTAGCGAATGTATTAATTTCAGGTATCCCGCACACATCCTTAATGACTTTCGCTTCATCGTGTAAAGCCTCTGCCATTTCCTGCTTTATCTTTCGTCCTCGCATAATTTGCGAGTATTTTTGATGTTTTTCCATTTTTGCTTTGA
>WBZZ01003078.1:60000-75000 GCA_019918135.1 Paulinella micropora | reverse complement strand
ATAGGGGGCCACTTCGAGACAAATTTTCAGAGCAGACACCCCCGCCCCAGAGACACACACCGGTCGGCCCGCCGGAACGAAAAGGCAACGGATATTAATATTTAAAATAATACTGTTAAAATATAAAGACACATACAGGATAACAAACGACGACACTGAAAAAAAGGAATTGGAAGAATAAAACATTCAAGTGTGAATGCGGAGTTGAAATCAATAGGAGTAGCAAAGCAAGACATATGAAATAAAAAATTCACACAGAAAAAATTCTTCTAAACAAAACGAACGGGTAATATATAAGGATACACAGGGGAAAAAACAAGACACACGATGACAGAAAACAAACGACGATACAAATGTGATTGTGGTTCTGATGTTTATATTCAGGAAAGAAAATACACTTTAAATCAAAAAAACACAATGGATTTCTTGAAAAACAAGAAGAAGAAAAGAAGAAAAAAGAAGAATGGGAAAGAATGATACAAAATATTAAAAAAAACGAGACGGTGACGACAGGTGTAATTTCTGTCATTACCGTAAACATAACTGTCATTGCGGACTCATTTCAATATAATGATAATAATAATAATAATAATAATAATAATAATAATAATAATAATAATAATAATAATAATAGTGCTTCTCTGTCAATGGCTGATGCATATCTGCACATGCGCCTCCATCGTCTCACCCGTGAGGGGAGTACGAAGAATTGACGATAGGTTCTAATGACACCCCCGCAAGGGCAGTTCCAACACTTCCAGACGGACCGGTATGTTCAATAAAAATACTGGTCCAAACGGACCGGTATGTTCAATGAAAATACTGGTGGCACCGACGGGAATCGAACTGGCGACAGGGCCTAGATGGTAGAACTTGACCACTGGGCTATCACGGTGTCCAATAATAGTAATAATAATAATAATAATAATAATAATAATAATAATAATAGTGCTTCTCTGTCAATGGCTGATGCATTTCTGCACATGCGCCTCCATCGTCTCACCCGTGAGGGGAGTACGAAGAATTGACGATAAGCTCTAATGACACCCCCGCAAGGGCAGTTCCAACACTTCCAGACGGGCCGGTATGTTCAATGAAAATACTGGTCCAGAAATAGACCGGTATGTTCAATGAAAATACTGGTGGCACCGACGGGAATCGAACTGGCGACAGGGCCCAGATGGTAGAACTTGACCACTGGGCTATCACGGTGTCCATAATAATAATAATAATAATAATAATAATAATAATAATAATAATAATAGTGCTTCTCTGTCAATGGCTGATGCATTTCTGCACATGCGCCTCCATCGTCTCACCCGTGAGGGGGTACGAAGAATTGACGATAAGCTCTAATGACACCCCCGCAAGGGCAGTTCCAACACTTCCAGACGGGCCGGTATGTTCAATGAAAATACTGGTCCAGAAATAGACCGGTATGTTCAATGAAAATACTGGTGGCACCGACGGGAATCGAACTGGCGACAGGGCCCAGATGGTAGAACTTGACCACTGGGCTATCACGGTGTCCAAATAATAATAATAATAATAATAATAATAATAATAATAATAATAGTGCTTCTCTGTCAATGGCTGATGCATTTCTGCACATGCGCCTCCATCGTCTCACCCGTGAGGGGAGTACGAAGAATTGACGATAGGCTCTAATGACACCCCCCGCACGGGCAGTTCCACACTTCCAGACGGACCGGTATGTTCAATGAAAATACTGGTGGCACCGACGGGAATCGAACTGGCGACAGGGCCCAGATGGTAGAACTTGACCACTGGGCTATCACGGTGTCCATAATAATAATAATAATAATAATAATAATAATAATAATAATAATAATAATAATAATAATAATAATAATAATAATAGGTTTCCTCAGACTATAGCATCAGATCCAGATCCTGGACATGTGCATCCATTGGGTCACCGGGGTCAGCCGATCCCAACGCATTGTCAGAACACCAAACAGACATAGCAGCAACAGCAACAGCAGGGGCAGATGGGGGCTGTGAAGTGCATGAAGAGCTAGATGCGAGGGTGTTAGCTGAAGAGAAGAACTCGGAGACACTACGCTGCGCTCCCGAACCCCTCTCTCTAGCCAGGACGTCCACACTGCGCGGACGGCCGCGCCGCGCAACATCAACGTCACTTGGGGCAGAGGGTGGGACAGAAGCTGATGGAACCTCAGTGAGGTCAATCACCTCCTCGCCCCCATCCTCCACCCCAAGCTCCTCCCTTTTACCCTCCCTAGCAGACCAACACTCAGACACATATGATCCAAACAACACATCCAACTTTGGAGGGGGACGCAACGCTGTAACCCCTAACAACGCAGCAAGCCTAAAGTTACTGCGGAAGCGCGACTTCCCCTGAAAAAACTTACAAAAGCATCGTGATTGATCCACAGGCGACATATCATCCCAACCCTGCCGCACAGAGCCCTCCCGCTCCCGCCCAAGCAACACATCCTCCACCACAACCTCACCACCTACGACCTCACCACCCTCCTCACTCCCTCCATCCCCCTCAGCAGCCCCCACAGCCATGCCACCGAGCCTCTGCATACTCAGCAACAGCTGCTTACGTCTCCCCTCATGCATGGGGCAATCCCATAAGAAGTGCGCAAGGGACTCATTGACATCATCATGACAACAGAAGCAGCGAGGGGACATGCCACTGACCAACTTGCTGCGGTACAACCGAAGGCGGTTGTTGCAGCTGAGCAACCTTCTCCGAAGCAGATTATAATGCGCATCATCAAGGGCTACCCATCTTGGGAACTCCTTAGTTCCAAAGACTTGTCTTAGGATGACTCGCAGGCCATCAGTAAGATCGCTGCCTGCCTCTCGCTTGTCCCACATCAGTTGCTGCACCATCTTGACGTCCTGCTGAAGGGCCCACTTGTCCACAGTCGAACACCAACCCTCGAGGTCCTTCTCTGAGCTATTTAGGAGCTCCTGAAGCCCTTGTTGTAGATCCATTGAGTCCCTGATAGCGCCTTCGGCCTCCGCAGTCCAGTCGGATTTGACTTGAGATGCGATGACAGGAAATCGCTTCTCCGGTAGAACACGCAGCCGTCCATAGAACTTCAGTTGCGCCGCCCGCCGCAAACGCTCCGCACTCAAAGAGCGCGCCAGAAAGAGTGTAATCCACTTGCTTGTCTTAGGGCTGATGCCGAGAATCATCCTCATGGGGCGCAGCATTGCTGCCTCCAGCTTGGTGAGCTGCGATGCGGGGGCACGCCAGACATCGAAGGCGTACTTCAGCTTGGCCCCCACAAGTTGATTCCAGCACATGAGACGATACCTAGCTTGTATCTCACCTGCACACCACAAAGAGTACCAACCTGCGGTGGCGACTTCAGTGACACGCGTAGCCCGCAGGGCCTGCTCCTTCCACTTCAGGTCGTCGGTGATAACCACTCCCAGGTACTTGTACTGACTGGTGACACAAAGCTTCTGGCCGCGAAACCACACCACGGGCTCACCTCGCTCCCTGATACTTGGTCGTTTCGCCTTGCTCGACGTGTAAACGGGCATGATTTCCGTCTTGCCGGGCTTCAAGTTGACTTCCAGCCGGTAATCTTCCGCGAACTTGGCCACAACATTGACCATCTTCTGGAGCTCGGTGCGACTGTGAGCGATGAGGGCCACGTCGTCCGCGTATAGAAGTGCCTTGATGTCGTTCAGCCGCTTCACATCCGTGATCTTGAGGGCACTCGCCAGCCGATCACACAGCTCATCCATAAAGACGTTGAAGAGTGTGGGAGAGAGAGGGGACCCCTGTTGGACGCCTACACCCTCCAGTACTTCGGGGGTGAGTGCTCCATCAACTAGCACTTGCGACGAAGTCTGCTCGTAGCACCTGCATAGCGTGCGCCAGAACTTGCCCCTTACACCCAGCTTCCAGAGCCTCTCAAATAGACCATCTCTCCAAACAGACGGGAAAGCCTTGCGTAGATCGACGAACAGGACATACGACTCCCGCTTCTGCTGCTGACGCCCCTTCAACCTCTGCCAAAGGGTAAAAACCTGATCCGTAGTGCGACGCCCCGGGCGGAAGCCTCCCTGCTCTGGACGTAGCTTATCCGGGCCATCCACGAAGAGCGTTAGACGAGTAGCTAATAAGGACAGATACAGCTTACCAAGGCAACTAATAATCGAGATATCCCTCCAGTTGTCAGGATCCGTAGGATCCCCACCCTTGGGGATATTGACGATGATTCCCTTGCCCCAAGCTTTTGGAGTCCTCTCGGCTTCTCGAATCCAGTTGAAGTACTGCGTTAAGTAGCCATTGATGTAGGCGCCGCCATACTTGAGCATCTCGTTCTTCACTTTGTCCTCGCCACAAGCTTTGTGGTTATTCAGGGCACGTTGCCTTGCAAGGACCTCCTTTTGCGTGAACGGCTTGTCCAGCTCTTCGCAAGTGTCTTCACCTACTTCGTGCTCCTTCATAGCCCGGGCCACCTCATCTCTGAAGCGATCGTTCCAGTGGAACTGCCGCTTAGCTTCGGCTTCCTCCTACTCCAACGAGCCTGCTTCTGCACAGCACTCCACCACAACAGCCGCACTTGCCGGATTTTCCCGTGGCTTCACCGAATTTTTCCGAAATTCCTCCCACCGAGCGACCTTTTCCGGCAGCGTACACGCCAGTGAGCCATCCTCCCTTTGCACCGGCGCGGAGACCTTCGTTCTGCGTGCCCCGCCAAGCCGCTTCGCGAGTAGCCAAAAGCGCTTTGAGGATTGCTCGCGTTGACATTTGACCGCTTCTTCCTGCACTTGCTTGAAGGAGGCGGACTTCTTGGCCCGAGTTGCCTTCCGAATTGGCTTGCGGAGCCGTAGCCAATTCAGACGGGCTTCCGCATTCGATTCATCCCTCCTGTATGCTGCGTAGGCCTCCCGGCGCTGCTGAATGAGCTCCTTTAGCTCCCCGTCGAACCAATTGTTGGTGAAACGGGGTCGTATACATCTGGAGCCAAGGACCCGGTGCGCCGCCATTCGGAAGGACTGCGCCACTCGCTCGGTGACGTCAGCTACCACCCGTTGGCTGTCGGCACCACCCGATAGGTCAAGCTCAGGCAGCTGATGTAGTCCAAGCTTCTGTAGGCAATGCTGGAATACGTCATCGAACTTGTCGCGTAGATAATCCAGCGCTTGCTTCGCAGCGTGATCATTACCCGAGACACCAGCACCAATAAGCTTATCAACACGAAAGGACCTGTAAGGTTTCGCAGCCCGCTTTGGTCGGCGCTGGCCGCTCCACGTCAGTTCGGCCCATACTGCCTTGTGGTCCGTATCAAGATCATCTTCGCATACTCCGAACTTTGCTCCAGATGCCAAGCCAGGCGACGCGCAGATGTAATCGAGGAGGTGCTTGCCTGTGCCCATGCCGCGCTGCTCACGCCGGGACCACCAGTAGGACCCTTCCACTGGGCACGAGAAGCCGCTCAGATTTCGCAGTCCCGAAGCGACGAGGACAGCCGCGAGTCTCTTGCCGTTCTCCGAACGTACCGGTGCTCCCTTATGATCGACCTCCCCGTGCTGACCGACGATGCCCTCCTCTTTTCGGCTGCATGCCGGCCCGAGCTTCGCGTTGGCATCCGCCACCGTGACCACAAGACCTTTGGCTCCAAAAAAAGCTATAGCTGCCTGCCAGGCCGCATACGCCTCTGGCGACTCTTCTTCCTGCGTTTCCTGGGAAAGTAGCCGTTGCCCACATAGATATCGTGAGCGCCGGTAACACCCGAGGCGATACGCAGCCACACTTGCTGCCGGTGGTCGACGGGGGCTGACACCAGGTTGCAATACGGACCAAGGAAGTTAGCCACCGCGAAATAATAATAATAATAATAATAATAATAATAATAATAATAATAATAATAATAATAATAATAATAATAATAATAATAATAATAATAATAATAATAATAATAATAATAATAATAATAATAATAATAATAATAATAATAATAATAATATTTTTTTTCGGCCCCGCCCGCCCCGCCCTAATTATCATCTATACACAGGGGAGAGTGTATTATATAGGACACAAGCGGGCAGACATTGGCAGAGACTAAAACATTTGAATGCGAATGCGGTTCCATAATTAATGTCTGGGGAATACGAAGACATTTGCAAACAAAAAAAACACAAAGAATTTATTGAAGAAGAAAAAGAACTTATGCGAATGCTTCAAGCGACTAAGGACATTTCTACCGATTGCGAAGCTACGCTTGCAAAAGCGTATGTAGTCGGTACAATTGGAGAAAAACAAGAAATTGTTGAAAAACAAGAAATTGATGAAAAACAAAAAATGACAGAAGATTTTAAAAAATCAGGTATTGAAACATTTATTATTACTAGCGATGAAATCAGAGCTGGGCTTTGGAAAAATCTTAACCCTAAATCAGCAGAAACTGGTGAAGGTGTAATAGAATGGTTGAAAAGGGAAAGAAGAGAAAGAGAAGCCGCGCCCGCCGCGCCCGCCCCGTCCTAATTTTCATCTAAACATAGGGCCCCCCGAATATATAGACACGGAGGCACACGGCGACACAGGCGGGGGCAGACAATTGAGATAATTAATTTTAATTTTTGAAAGAAATATTTTCCTATATATACACTGACCAACGATGGAGACACACACTTACAACGGTAAGATGTATAGGTTGGACAAATTTAGGGAGCAAAAAATTAATTATGAAATCAAAACGGTCAGGGGTCAAGATGTGCTGTATATAATACCTAAGACGAGAAATTATAAGGTGGATACAACAACGGCCCAGAATTACTTGAACAGAGTAAGAGGTGCTGTTTACTTTGAGGAACAGAAACAGGGTATTCCAGTAGCACCACCTTTACCTCCTATTTTGGAAGCGAAAGTGTTTGAAGCGAAAGTGAGAGAAAGAAAAGAAAAAGTAAAAGACCTGATGCGGTATGCGAACTACGAAATCAAACATGTTGATAGAAAAAAGCACATTCTGGGTGTTAATGAAAGCCAGTATTGGGTTAGGCTTACTGGCAACTTCACTTCTTTCAGTATGAATGATATTCTACAGGTTATTGAGATAATCCTGAACGACTTTATCAAAAGACAGAGACAAGGTAGTATGGTTAGTGTAAGCATCAAGTTTGTAGGTTACTACGGGGCAGTATCTACAAAGTTGAAAAAGCTTAACGAGATTTCTGTCAGCGATGTTTTACAAAGACTGTCAGCATTATTTCAAAGCAACGAAAGCCTTTATACAGACGAAAAGGGAACCAATATGGATAAGTTCAGGTTCGTTTTGAAATCTGTTGAAATGCCGACGGGCGGAACGAGGCTTCAAATAATTAATAAGTTGGATGTATATAAAAAGAGAGGCGTAATTAAAATTAATAATACAGACAACATATGCTTGGCCAGAGCAATTGTTGTAGTAAAAACAAAAAAAGAAAAACACGTTATGAAAGGCAGAAAGATACAGGAGGAGATGGCAATCAAATTGCACGAAGAAGCGAAAGTCATTCAGGATGTGTGCGGTATTCCTGAAATTAAAACCTTTGCTAACCACATTAAATACAATCTGGTTATTGTTGAATTCCCTGACAACATTTTTTATAAGACGGACCTGCTTAATGAAAAAGGCGAGCAACTTACAAACCTTTACATTCTTAAGACTGAGAACCACTACGATGCGATAACTAATATGAAGTCTATGCTAGGTAAAAAGAACTTCTGTGAGTTATAACTAAGGGGATACAAAGAAAGACATGCCTGCGAATCCACTTGTAATATCTGCGAAACCAAAAGCTATAATGGTATTAAAGATAAAAGCAATTGGACTGATTGCTATTCGTGTAATAGAAAGTTTCCTAACACTGTATGTTTCAATAACCACAAGAAGACGAACTGCGATATCAAAGCTAAATGTCTTTCGTGCGGTCTTAATTACAGAAAGAAGGACGAGCACAGATGCGGTTATGCGAAATGCCGTAATTATAAGGAACTGAAACCACTTGAGCACCTGTGAAATCGTGAAGAAAGACATATTGCCTTTTTCAGAAATACATATTCTTTGATTTTGAAGCGACACAGGACACAGACGAGCACATTGTTAATCATGCGGAAAGTCAGTATTATGATGTAAAGGAACCACCAGTTATCCACAAGAACATTGATGATTTCTGTAAGTGATCTTTTGAATCTAAGCACAACGGCTTTACATTCATTGCTCATAACAGACGCGGTTATGATTGTCAGTTTATTCTTAAGTGGTTGGTTGATAACGGGCAGGCACCATTCGTCATTTATCAAGGCGGTAAGATAATGATGATGACTTTGAAGAAATACCGCTTCATTGATAGTTTGCGTTTCCTTACGATGCCGTTGTCAGACTTTCCTAAGACATTCGGATTGAAAGAACTTAAGAAAGGTTTCTTTCCTCACTTCTTCAATACTGACAAGAATAAAAATTATGTTGGTGTTATGCCTCATAAGAAGCACTACGGCTACGACACGATGAAAGATAAAAAGAGAGCGGAATTCTTAGAATGGTATGAAAGCCAAAAAAACAACACATTTGACATGCAGAAGGAAATCGCGGAATACTGTCATAGCGATGTTGATATATTGAGAAGGGGATGTATGGATTTCAGAAAGCAGTTTCTAGAATTCGGTATTGACCCGTTTCAATATACAACTATTGCGAGTTGTGTTATGGCTTTGTATCGGGCTAAGTTTATGCCAGAGAATTCAATTGCTGTGTTGAAGGCGGAAAAGCAAAACAGGATTACCTCTCGGGCTTGTGTTGAATGGATAGCTTACAGAAGCAGGTTAGACAAAACAGATATTAAACACGCATTCAATGGAGGTGAAAAAATGTTTCAACTTGGTCAATCCCGTGTGTATGTAGATGGTTATATATTATATAAAATTTATTTATTATAATCATAAATACTTTTTCAATTCATCCTTATTACTACACCACGGCTGACGAACTAACCATTCAATATAAGGCTTTTCAATCTTAGCGATGTCTTCTATTTTTTTCCTTTGTATTTACCAAAATGAAAAGTGTCTTTTGGTTGAGCATTTCTCTTTTCTTCAATCGCTTTTATTTCGTCGTGGATTACCTTTTGAACATCTGCGAGAGAAAATGATTTCTTTTGCTTTCAATTGAAAGTCGTTCAAACTTCTCGCACAGTCTCGTTAGGGTGGACATAGTAGGGGGGTGTATATAGTAGGAGTATAAAAAATAAAAAAATTAAATAATTAACATAGGATGAGTGAATGGATAATCTTCGTTAAAGCTTACTTCGTCAAACACAACATAAGCTACAAGGAGGATCTGAAAAAAGCGAGCAAGAATATAAGAAACAAAAGGGAGGCAGTGCGGAGTTATCTGAGGATGTCTATTTGTCGTAGACAGAACGAAAAGGGGTTGATGGTTGGAAACCAGTCGCCAGCAAAGAAAAATCAACAGTGTATGAAAAAGATGGTAAGGCAATTGTAGCATTTAGGGGAAGTGTGGATAAGCGAGACTTACTCACAGATGTCGCATTGGTAAAGGGAGTATTGAAAAGAACACCTAGATATAAAGAAGAACAGAATTTGGTTAATGAAGTCATAAAGAAATATGGTAAGGATAATGTAGAACTGACAGGTCATTCACTAGGTGGCACAATAGCAAAAGATTTAAGCCGACAGACTGGGGTAAAGGCGACACATACAATAAAGGCAGTAGCACAAGAGACCTCATTGAAGGAGTAATTGTCAGAGTGGCTGTGAAAGTAAATCCAAAAGGTAAAAGGGCGAAGACTGCGAAGCTAACCACGAACTACCGAACCGCATTTGACCCAGTGTCATTGTTAGGTACTACGGCTGTAAATACTAAGTTAGTCAAACCAAAAAAGGGAATTCATACGATTAGGAGCTTTAAGGGTAGGGGCAAAATGGCAAAAAATAAATTTTTCTTTTATCATTTTTTCATTCAACATCCAAACGGTCTTGTTTCAATCGCATTATCTACAATACCTATAATATTGTAAGTAAAGCTGAATATTTTTTCTAAGTATTCGCTCGTTATTGTTTTCTGTTGTTTGTCTCTTGTTATCTTGCTGTTTTCTACAATAACAACTTTACCAGATTTTTTTATTCGTTTAGCAATTTTCTTCCTGAGACTTAAGCAACTCTAACAATTCATTCTTGCCGTTCTCAATAAGGTCGCTGTTGTTAATACCAAGTCCGCAACTAATGACATAACATATTTGGCAAATTTAATGATTTATTGTTTTCATAATTCATACTAAAGCCTTTGACTTTCATACTTGCTTTGCCGTTATCTAAGACATATCCATAACACTTTGGCCCGCCTCCAATAAAGGTCATAATCTTTGCTCCGTGTAGTTCGTCTGTCCATTCGCCTAACAACTTACCCGTTTTCACATCTGTTTCGCCTTTCGTTAAGTCTGTTGTGTATATGACACTGTCAGTATCGTGGTATAGAATTCGGTTGCCTAGTTTGTCTATCATCTCATATAGTCTAATCCTCGCCTGGCAAGTCGTAAATAAAGCAATTACAATATCTGTTTTCACGGGGTCGCTTACCGCATCCTGTTTAAGGTCATAGCTCGCTTCTATTATTTTGTCGTTAATAATGTTTATGTTTATGTTATCGACTGACTTATCGCTCATTAACTTGCATAAGGTAAGTTTTGTTTTGCTTTTCACCAAATTTACCCCACAACGAGTTTAAGCACAACTTAGCAACCGCTCGCCTTCCGGGGTTTTCTTCTATTTTGTTTTCGTCCATTTTAATTCCCATCCTGACTTCCATACTGTCAATGTAGGTTCTTTTTTGTTCCTGTGTAATACATCCATCAGGATATCCGCTTGACTCCTGTTTAACATTTAAGAATGTTTTATGTAATCTTTGAACAGGCTACTGCTCTGCTCCTTCCAATGCCATACCTCATATACCTTAATTAGCTTGTAGCCTTTGTCTAAGGCCTTGTAGATTTCGGGTGTTGCCCAAGTGCCAGTTATTGCTCGCTCGTTATCGGTGTGCTTACATTCATCCTTTTGTTCAGTCATTCCGCACTTGTCGCATAAGTAATATATTAGTCTTCCTCTATCCCCTTAGGTAAAATGGGGTGTAGTAATTTTCTAGGCGGTAGCATCTTAACTTTAGCCACTCCAAAATATTCTCTGTTTATGATTTTGTTTTTCATCTCCTTTCTGTCGTCGTCGTTACTGGGTCTAATGATTTCGTGATGCCCGCTAGGGTAAAGGTCGTAAAACATAACGGTAGGATACAGAGAGCATATGTCAATGTATTTCGCGTATTTATGGCTGTGCCTAGATTTCCAATACAATGTTAGAGCATCCGTTCTACCTCCAAATATTGCTTCTCGCGGGTTCAGCCCTTCTTGTTCCGTAATTCGTTCATTAGTATCTTCCGCTAGGCTTTCATTTGTTTTCATTAATCTCCATTCACATTCCCAGATAGATACTAGTTTGCTGACTTGTTGTTTGAGTTCTTTTTCTCGTCTCATCGTTGCCTTATATAGTTCGCCCATCGTCTTATTCTTCTTAGTATTAATTGTATTACCATTAAAGCACTTTGGACATCCGTGGCAGAGACATCCGTGAAATTCGTAAGCGGTTTTCGTCTTTTCATCCCAACAATGAATGAAGCCGAAGCAAAAAAAGAAATTCGTAATGAAGAGGAAGAAGCAAATAAATTTCTACAATATGGAAAATATATACATAAAAAATTGAAGATGTTGCCAAGATTGACAAAGAGTATCTTGAATGGCTAGTTCAACAACGTTATTTTAAGAATAAAGATGAAGTAAAAAAATATCTATAATCTTTAACTTTTTTTTTTCGCTCTGGGGCCCCTACTATTGGTCTTCAATAAAATTCACAATAACATTAACATTTCCGCCACCAGTTCCAGAAAGTGTTTTTTGGGTGAATGTTAAAGCATCACTCGGCGACAATTGAATATCATAAGTTCTAAGGTTTAGTATTTGGCTTGACCCGCTCGTAATATAAAGCTTGAGAAGTAGTGCCCCCAGCGATGGCGGATGGTTTTAAGTCTGTATCTACAAAAGAATATTTGGTATCAACATCGGCAAAACCCGCTCCCGTTAATGTTCCATGTAATACCAATTTTGCGATATTGTTTTGCTATCCTCATTAGTGATGCTTATCAATGTAGGATATACAGTTGAATAATTGGTTATGTTAGCACCACCACTATCAATACTGAATACAGGACCTTTTGTAGCAGTCGCTACCTTAGTTCCTTCAACTTCGTTCGTTATACTCGTGTTTATGTTGTTAGTCCCCTCAATAAATAACCCAACACTCGCAGTCTTTAGCGATTGAATTCCTGTGTCGTTATCATTTCTCGTCACCGCAGAAAATGGTAATGAAGTGTTTCGCAGACTAACACCTAAATTAGAATTAGCATATCTTATAGTGTGGATTAACTGAAATTCACCAGTGGTAGGGTTCTCAATATAAAACCGCACCAAATCCCAAATACTGAAACGAAATCTGAAATATATTTCCTTTGGTGAAGTCTATGATAGGCATATCTTTTGTTCCATTATCCCAGTCTGCTTGATTATAACGGAAGCTAGCACCACCTTTGCAATTAAGAATATTCATTCCTTGATTATAACCTTTGTAGAAATAGAAACCATCATTTAATCCACTATCTCCTATACCGATAAATGAATAGTAGTCCTTAGTCTCATCTGTATTCCATAGAGCCGTGAAATGAGTAAGGACCCCCATACCCGTTCTGTACTTTTTTTGCTTACCAACTCCGCATTACCTGTTGTGTCTGCTTGGGTCTTCAACTCCGCCATATTGTTTGAAAATGAAACGGTAGATTTTGTTTCGGTCTTCGTCCATATTCGTGTATTAATGGTATAAGGAAAAATCTCCTGGACGACGGGTGTTAATTGACTAGTTAATGCTTCGCCGAAAGCGGTTTTCATATTATTGGTTTCAATGTGTCCATCATACCAGACCTTTAGGTTTATAAAGTCTCCGTCTGGATTTTGTACTATCAAATTTCTTTGGTGAGAGGTCATAGTTCCTGTATTATAAAAAAATAAAATAACTTTCAAAAATTAATGAAGACATAATAATTTCAATTCCCTTAACAAGCACACTTCGTTGAAGAATAGCATAAGTGTAATGGTTGAGATTGTTTCCCGCGGTGGTAGAAACGAACTCATATCGCCTCTCGGTGTCTAGGCTCAAACCGGTTACCACATAGCCGTCAGTATCCTTATCACACAGCGGGCGGTTGTTATCCCAAGTATCAACATGGAACCAGTTGTAATGATAGACATCGGAATTCAAAATAGCACTTCCCTTCAACTTATCCTTCAAAATCATATAATCCTCATTCTCAGAAGTGTCAATATCAAACTGTTGAAGGCGGGTCCCATCAAGTGTTGTATAATAAGTAATAATTTTCGCCTCCGCCCTGTTATCATTATCAAAAGCGGTATTTGAACTCTCAGTGTTGTTGAAAGCAGAAGTGTGTATACGACGAATTCTCTCACCCTGCGAGCGGGTCATCTTAATGACATAGTTTTGTTGTGGTGTTTGAAGATTTTGCTTCCACGAGATAGGATACTCAATCTTGAATGGAAAGCCTTCACCCGCAATCTTTTGCTGGACACCAATAATTACATTCGGGTCGGTTTCCACGGACAGGAACAAGTTTAAAATTGAACAGTTGCTCCGACAATAGTCGGAGTGGCTCCGCCCGCCACACTCTTCGCATCCGTTCCATAGAAGAAAGCAAGGCACTGTTGGAGAAGATCATATGTAGATGAACCCCCCCCCCCCTCTCCCCAAAATGTGAATAAAGTTGCTGTTTCAATAAATGCAAATGTTAAGTATTGAATTTTAATATGGCTGAAAGATTTTCTTAAAAAGAGAAGTTCAAAGTGATCAAAACTAAACTCAAAGACAACCACTCCAACATTTCATGTTCAAGCCGGCCCCACCAATTTTGTCGGAAAGTTTCACGATTTTATAGGAAAATGTAAGGGTTTTGTGGTATACTGGCCAGATTTTTTTTCAAAACATGGTGTCTCGACACCTCCGACACATGCTCAGTTTCTGTGCGCAAGAGTTATGTTCATACTTGAAAGAGTGATGAATGAGGTTCAATACATCACAAGCAACACATGTATAATTTTTTTTCAATAAATTATATTTTGACTTAGAAAAGTTGAAGCAAAAACCGGTCGCCAGGAGGGTCGTCAAAAATGAAAATGAGTCTAGGAGTCGTATTTCTTATTAATAATTCAAAGAAAGCTTTCCATTCAGCTTCTACTATCACTAGACTAGCTTCCCTGTACTTTATAGCTATTTATTTTGTCTGTATTTATAAATACACAACAACAACTTTTTGACTGCACGATTTTCGTGGACACAGTGACCTTGTATGCAGCTAATATACTGTGGAACTTTATTTTTATGCTTGGAATATCATATCTGTCACTAGGATGGTCGTTTCAATCAAAAAATTTCAAAAAGCGAACTCCTCTCATAGCTTTTGAAAATGATTTTTTTCTTCCGACATACCCTCCAAAATGAGACTTCATGTTTTCATTCGACACACAAATTGAAGTGTACCGGGTTTGATGAATCATGTGTATTAATTAAGTGTACAAACATATTTAGTCAATGTCTAGCTCTATACAAACTGAACTCTATTCACAAAACCAAATTTTCCATTTTTTCCGATCTCAGAAGACCCAAGTTTTGCAAGGAAAATTTGTTGCGCAAAAATGGAATTTTATTGAAAAAATTTGTACATGTGTTCCTGAACACCTATCGAAGTGTGGGACGCAAATATCACAAAACATAGAAGGGGCTACAAATATCAACAACGAAAACGAGTGCACACACACCATTTTTCAAGTCAGAAAAATTCACGAAAATAGCCAGAACGACACAGTAAAAATCGG
>WBZZ01003078.1:27500-40000 GCA_019918135.1 Paulinella micropora | reverse complement strand
AAAAGGAAGGCGAAGAAGGAGAAGTGTGATGCGAGGAGGTGTACACTTCTATCTGCGTGTTCTCACCGCACACACCAGACAAAAGAAGTGCGAAGAAGGAGATGTGATGCGAGGAGGCGTACACTCTACCCTCTCTCTCTCTCTCTCTCTCTCTCTCTCTCTCTCTGTGTGTGTGTGTGTGTGTCTCTCTCTCTCTCTCTCTCTGTATGTGTGTGTGTGTGTTCTCACGAGACACCACAGCAAGAGGATTGCAAAGAAGGAGATGTAATCCGAGGAGGTGTTTATACTACCCTCCCTATCTGTATGTTCTCACCGAGACACAGCAGAACAAAAGATGTCAAAGAAGGAGATGGAATGCGAGGTGTACACTGTACCCTCCCGCTTCAACTTGTATCTGCGTTGTTCTCACGCGAGACACGCCAGAACAAAAGGATGGCGAAGAAGGTGTGATGCGAGGAGGCATACAGAACCCTCCCACGTGAGCGTGCTGAGTGCTCTCACCGAGACAGAACGAAAGGACTGTAAGGAAGGAAATTGAATGCGAGGAGGCGTACACATCTGCGTGTTCTTACGAAACGCTTGAAGGCGAGGCGTAGACTCTACCCTCCCGATTGAGCCATGATCAATGCAGCCCTAAGCCATATAGCCATCGAGCCATGGGCCGGCGAGCCATGAGCCATGGAGCATGGGGGGAAATGCTTAACAGGCGAGGGAGGTGAGGGAAGGGGGGAAAGATCATGCCTTCGGACTAGCCGCCCCATGCAGCGCGCGTGGGCGGAAAGGACGGGGGCTAGAGAGGAGGGACGGGCGTTCAGAGCGGGGGAGGGGTAGGGGGGCAGGGCGAGGCGGGGGCGGGTGGGCGGTGCGGCGGGAACGGGGGAATGGGGCGGCCGGGTAGGGATATGGCAACGTTGAGTAAAAGGCATTCCAGATGGCGTGCGCGCGTGCTCGTCTTCATGACGCCAAATGGCAACCATAAGCTGATCCGAGACCTCGTCCTCTTTCGTCGGTGTTGTCGCTGCGTGATGGCTAGATGCGCTCGTCTTTCTTCTTTCTTGCTTCTTGTTCCTTGCTTCTTGTTCCTTGTTTCTTGTCCTGTGCTCGACCATGTCCGCGCTTGTGTGGTCTTTTGTCTCTCCATCTTGCTTCTTTCCTTTAACTCTGTCCATGTTCCCTGTGTGTGAGCTCGAGCTTGATTGCAAATCGTTCCGGGCTTGCATGCTTCGATAGATAGACTCAGTCGATAGACAGATAGGTAGGTACATAGATAGCTCATACATACTGACGCAAATACGTACGTAGGTACCAACGTCACAGGCGGATGGTGTACCCCTCTACCTTCTACATGTATGTGGGCTTCATCGCCTCGTTGTCTGTGGGGGTGTGGGTAAGTCGAGCATGACCTCAACACACACACACACACACACACACACATACACACACACACACTATATATATATATATATACATATATACATAGAGAGAGAGAGAGAGAGAGACAGAGAGAGAAGAGAAGAAAAAGAAGAAGAAAGAAAGAAAAATAATTCACATGGGTGAATAGGTGCTTGTGTTGGCTACCACTCCTTCCATCCAAGACAATCCCGGTACAGACATACATACAAGATTCATACATACATGCACACATACATACGTGCATACATACATACATGCACACATACATGCACACATACATGCACACACACACACACACACACACATGCATGCATGCGTACATAGATACATAGATACATAGATACATACATACATACATACATAACATACATACATATATACATATATGCATACATACATCATACATGCATACATACATACATACATGCATGCATAGATAATATACATGCATATGATGCATACATAACAGGTGCCTGCGGCGATTCTACAAAGTTCGCATGGGGACTAGCCATCCTGGCCGTGCAGGTAACGTCGAGGCTGAGCTTCAGCTGAGCTTCAGATGCTACTCAACACTTCAAGCGCTTTGTGAGATTGAGCTTCAGATGCTACTTAACACTTCAAGCGGTTTGTGAGGTTGAGCTTCAGATGCTACTCAACACTTCAAGCGCTTTGTGAGGTTGAGCTTCAGATGCTAGTGAACATGACCTCAAGCGCTTTGTGAGATTGAGGCGAAGATGCTAGTGAACATGACCTCAAGCGCTTTGTGAGATTGAGCTTCAGATGCTAGTGAACAATGACTTGAAGCGCTTTGTGAGATTGAGGTGAAGATGCTTGTGAACAATGACTTGAAGCGCTTTGTGAGATTGAGGTGAAGATGCTAGTGAAGAATGACTTGAAGCGCTTTGTGAGATTGAGGTGAAGATGCTAGTGAAGAATGACTTGAAGCGCTTTGTGAGATTGAGGTGAAGATGCTAGTGAACACTGACTTGAAGCGCTTTGTTCTCATTCGATCCTTGCGTGTCCGGAAGCAGTGTAGTGGCTCATAAGAAAGCGCTTGATGAGAGATGGTATTCTATTGTATTGTTTTTGTATTATGTTTTTGTATTGTATTGTATTGTATTGTATTTATTGTATTGTATTGTATTGCATTGTATTGTATTGTATTGTATTGTATTGTTGTATTGTATTGTATTGTTTTTGTTTTGTATTCTATTGTAATGTATTGTAAATTACTGTATTGTATTGTATTGGATTCTCTTCTTTTCTCTTGTATTGTATTGTTTTGTATTGTCTTCCGTCGAAGGGGCTACTGCACAACCCGCGGTCATCAGAAAACAACAACAAAAACCAAGCGCCCACAGTCGCCGTCCATGTATGATATGTGTGTGCTTAGGGTGTCTGCCTCATCTTTTTGGGCTACCGTCTGGCTGGACAGGAGAGAGACAATTATGGGCTCAAGAAGGTATCTATCTATCTATCTATCTATCTATCTATCTATCTATCCATCCATCCATCCATCCATCTTATCTATCTATCTATCTATCTATCCCTGGAGACGGTCTCTGCCACTGGCAACTCAGCCTGGGGTTCAGATCTAACTATCTCCTACAATGACGATTTTGTGTCCGCCGTTAATCGCGCGCAGCGCAAGGGCTAAACAGGCAACCAACTCCTGACCATGGCTGATGAGTCGGGGCGTGATGCAAAGGGTTGATGAAGTCGGGGTTGTAGAAGGTAACTCACAACGAGCGTGAACTCCTGAAACCTCGACTTGATACCGACATCATCTCCTTAGGGCACACGCTCCTGGGGAGTGTTCTAGTGTTGTCCCGTATAGTTCAAAAGGGCTCGGCTACCTTTCGGCTTGAACTGGGCACAGACAGCAACCACAGCGAGACAGTGGTTGGTGTGCAGCTTGGCCGGTGCTGAAAGTTCTTGTCCGGGGTAGTATAGGAGGCAATGGCTTTTCAAGCTAAGCCACGCCCATAGATTAAACATATCTATCTATCTATCTATCTATCTATCTATCTATCTATCTATCTATCACATATCTATCAATCTATCAGATATCTATCAATCTATCAGATATCTATCTATCTATCTATCTATCTATCTATCTATCTATCTATCTATCTATGTATCTAACTACCTCCCTCCCTCCCTCCCTCCCTCGCTCGCTCGCTCTGTGTTGTAGGAGATGGTGAGTATTGGTCTGTGCTACATCGTGTTGGTTCTGACCTGGATGGTCATCACCTTCAACGACTCGGACCAGTCAGACTACTACAGCGTGCACTCGCTCATGCTCTACCTGGGATTCCTCGTCATCCTGCTGTAAACCACCAACTTGCCAGATAGGATAGGATAGATAGATAGATAGATAGATAGACAGACAGACAGACAGACAGATAGATAGATAGATAGATGAGATGTCGCAAAGGAATGTAGTCCTTGCAAAGGAACGCAGTTTCACATCAAACAATAATTTGTGTACTGTGCATGTGTCCGGGATGGGAATCACGGGTAGACTGTGTTCTGGAAAAAGAAGAGGAGGAAGGACGTTGAAGAAAAAGGCAATCTAGGAATGGAGAGTGGGAGGATAAGGAAGAAGAGAAAGAAAAGGAAGCCGTTAGTCCAAGTGTTTTGAGCACCGTAAGCTTGCGCAAGCTACAATGATGACATTGTGTAAAGGCCTAAACCCCCGAAGGGACCTAGCCCGGGCTATGCAACACTGGACGGCTATGACGGAATGCAGGATGAGAGATAAGAGGAGGATGAGAGGGAGGGCGGATTGGAGTTCTTCAATGTCTTTCCATTTGCTTGGTGTTGATGGCAAAATCAGGTGCTTTCTTCTTTCGATTGGTTCTTTCGGGGCACTTCTTGGACGAAATGAGAGTATGTCTCGGCGTCAACACTGTGGGTGGAATCCGGGTTGACCATGCCGGGTTGTGACTTATAGTCCGGATGGACGTGCACTTTTGGACTCTTCTTTTCGAGGAGGCTCGAAGGATAGATAGATAGATAGATAGATAGATAGATAGATAGATAGATAGATAGATAGATAGATAGATGCACGTTGAGTTGTCACAGCGTGCATTCTCTCTCTCTCTCTCTCTCTCTCTCTCTCTCTCTCTCTCTCTCTCTCTCTCTCTCTCTCTCTGGGATTCCTCGTCATCCCTCTCAGTCAACACTTCCACCTCCCTCCGCATCACCCACTGCTGTCTTCTTTGCTACTGTAACATACTGACATAAGATAACACGCCAGGGAGATTAAGGAAGAAGGAGAAAGGTTTGTATGGGTGTGTGTGGTTGGGGAGTGCAGCTGCACGTACGCTCATTCTCTTTGTGTGCTGTTGTGGTGTAGCTTATCGTTCGTGGAGCCTGTCATTGTCTGTCTGCGCATGAAGATGCAGCTGTCTGCCGCGCGCCTCAAAAAACACACTCGCGGTACAACAGAAAAAATACTTATGAGAATTTGAAATTTATTTTCGCCAACATTTTACGGGAGTTACGGTGAATTTTTTTGGGGGAAATTTTTACTTTTTTGGAAGTGGGCAATTTTTTACTTGTTTGGAAGTGTTATGACCAAAGTGGAGCCATCTTTTGACAATTCAGGACAGTCGCTGTCCAACGATGCGCTGCCAATCATATTGCCAACCGTTGGCTGAGAAACATGAGTTCAAAGTTAGGTAGTTGCGCTAGTTGAATATTTGTGTTATGTGTGTGATGTGTGTATTATGATGTGTGTATGCAGGGGAAATGGACCTGCTGTACCTTCTACAAGGCAACAACCAGGTAGATATCTGTATTTGTCTAGTTCATCTTGTTCATCTTGTTCATATTAATCTTATTTATCTTATTTATCTTACTTATCTTACTTATCTTATTGACCTGCTGTACCTAGGCAACAACCAGGTAGATATCTGTATTTGTCTTGTTCATCTTGTTCATCTTGTTCATATTAATCTTATTTATCTTACTTATCTTATTGACCTGCTGTACCTTCTACAAGCCAAGCAGGTAGAATATATGTATATATGTTTTATCTTATTTATCTTATTATCTCATTTGTCTTATTTGTCTTATTTATGTTATGTATCTTATTGACCTTGCTGTACCTTCTACAAGCCAACCAGGTAGATGTATGTGTGTATACTTAATTTATCTTTAATTTTATAAATTGTATTGATCTTATTGATCTTATTAATCTTATGATCTTTTTGAGGTGTTGACGGGCGCGTTCATTGACTTTCTGGCCAAGGAGTTCAGTCTGGAGAACTACCTGTTCTGGAGAGACGTGCAGGAGATCGTGATGCTGGCACAGCGAGGTGAGAGAGAGAGAGAGACAGACAGACAGACAGACGGAGAGAGAGAGAGAGAGAGAGAGAGAGAGAGAGAGAGAGACAGACAGACAGACAGACAGAGAGAGAGAGAGAGAGAGAGAGAGAAAGAGACAGAGACAGAGACACACACACACACACACAGAGAGAGAGAGAGAGAGAGAGAGAGAGAGAGAACTACCTGTTCTGGCGAAGCGTGCAGGAGGTCCTCATGCTGGTGCTACATGACACGTACATATCAAACTACCTCCTACCTACCTGCCTACCTACCTTACCTACCTTACCTACCTCCCTATCTGCCTGTCTGCTATCTCTGTCTGCAGGTCCGTTGCCTGAGCGGCAGTCGGCGAGCAAGGCTGCTGGCCGCTCGCCTGCCTTGCCCAAACCCGCCTCCAACCGCCTCCTGCTGCCCGGTCACGCAGATTAAAATAATAATAATAATAATAATAATAGTGTATCTCCTGCCAATTGCTGAGCCAAAAGGCCATGTGCATCCAGTCCTCCATTCCATAAGGAAAGTCTCCACACCAATCGGTGGAATAAAGGAAGTGACGGCATAGAACATTACTCTAGGAGCTTTATACCAATCAGCCCATGGAAAGGGACCGATGGCCTATGTACTCCCCTAATAATAATAATAATAATAATAATAATAATAATAATAATAATAATAATAATAATAATAATAAATTAAAAAAATAAAAAATAAATTTAAAAAAAAAAAAACTAAAACAAAGAGATGAGTAAAATACATGATAATGTACCTATCTCGTCGCCCGAACCCGCCTCCAACTACTGCTGCCTGGTTATCTATCTTGTCTTCTTTGTCTTCTGTATCTTTTTTCAATCTGCTTGATCCCAAACTCGCCTCCAAGCGCCTACTGCTGGTAGGTCATTTTGAAAAAGATAAATAAGATAAATACTTTCAGTACTATAACTTTGTTTGCAGGCGGGTCGGAGACGTTGCAGAGTCGCGGACACTCACGCGGTCTATCTATCTATCTATCTATCTATCTATCTATCTATCTATCTATCTATCTATCTACCTACCTACCTACCTACCTACCTACCTACCTACCTACCTACCTATCTATCTATCTATCTATCTATCTATCTATCTATCTATCTCTCTCTCTCTCTGTATATGTACATCTCCATCTATCTATCTATCTATCTATCTGTCTATCTATCTGTCTATCTATCTATCTATCTATCTATCTATTTATCTATCTGTCTATCTATCTATCTATCTATCTATCTATCTATCTGTCTCTCTCTCTCTCTCTCTCTCTCTCTTTCTGCGTATATATGTACATCTCCATCTATCTATCTATCTATCTATCTATCTATCTATATATATATATATATATATATATATATATATATATATAGGCCGTCTGTCTATCGGCGGCATCAATATCCCGCTCCCTCTTGGCGGGTCTGTCTGTATGTCTGTATGTCTGTCTGTATGTATGTATGTATGTATGTATGTATGTATGCATGTATGTATGTATGTATGTATGTATGTATGTATGTATGTATGTATGTATGTATGTATGTTATGTATGTTATGTATGTTATGTATGTTATGTTATGTTATGTTATGTTATGCTTATGTCACGTTATGTCATGTTATGTTGTGTTATGTTATCTTATCTTATGTTATGTCATGTTATGTCATGTTATGTTAGGTTATGTCATGTCTATGTTACGTCATGTCTATGGGCTGTCGTTGTGTGTTGTGTGATGTAGCGGCGACTCGCAGAAGACGCGCGAATCCAACAAGCGTCTCAGGTCTCTATTCTTATACATACCTAGCATAGCATTACGTATCTTATTTGTCCTTGTGCCGCGCTACCCAGAAGCACATCGATGTTGCTACACAACATAGCATTCATATCTATGTTTATATGTTTGTATGTATGCATACATGTCTATTTTTACATGTTTGTATGTCTGGATGTGTAGCATTTTTCCCATCTCTATGTTGACATGTTTGTATGTCTGTATGTATGCATACATATCTATGTTTTCATATCTATGTTCACATGTTTATCGTCGCTAGAGCATACATTCATAGCATACTTATGTGATGGATGTCTGTGTTGTACTACGTAGCATTTTTCCCACTCTGTCCTCGCCGGAGCCGCAACTGGTGCCGCGCTACCCCGCAGCCCTCGTCGACACCAACACACGGTCTGCATCTATGTATGTATATATGTTTGCAATATATCTATGTATGTATGTATGTATGTACGTACGTACCTACGTGTATGTACGTACGTACGTAACGTATGTACGTACGTACCTACGTGTACGTACGTACGTTATGTATGTACGTATGTATGTGTGTATGTATGTATGTATGTAGGCCTAACCTGATCCCGCTGCACCTTCCCAGCGACAGGTGTGTATGTATGTTATGTTATGTTATGTTATGTCATGTTATGTCATGTTATGTTATGTCATGTCATGTGTTATGTTATGTTATATGTTATGTATGTACAGCAGCACAACAACCATCGTGGAAGTAGTGGACGCGCCTGAACGCATCCGGGTAACTATCTATCTTTCTATCTGTCTATCTATCTATCTATCTATCTAATCTATCTAGCTATCTATCTATCTACTTACCTACCTATTTACCTACCTATCTATACACATATCTATCTATCTATCTATCTATCTATCTATCTATCTATCTATCTATCTATCTATCTGTCCCTTCCGTGCAAACATCACGGCTTAGCTGGGCATCGGGTTAATACTTTACCCACAGACTTCCTGGTTGACGAAATCAGAAGCTCCTTTTTTCTGACATTAGTCGATATTTCATCAGTTGATCTTATCACTTACTCTACGGAATGAACCAAGGCCACTTGAGGTGTCACTGACCCTCTCTTGGGCTTGATTTTTTGAAATGGGTGCCATCTGTCGACAGACAGAGAATTAGGGGATGGTGTGGGTGTGCTGGGCCCGTGGTGGGGTGCCTTATGTGTGCCTAGCCATACGCCTATAAGTCATATGCCGAAATAGCGACGGGAAGCACAATCCTGTTCCCTCAGGGTGCCCTTTCTCGCTTGTTGAGCCCGGAATAAAACCCACAGTGCTCTGTCGGTTTATACTAGACTGTCGAACAGTCTCGAAACTCCATCTGCTTACTGGGCCCTCTGTAATGGAGGTGGGAGCTCGTTCTGCAAGGGGCGCTTTATGGAACGAGCCCTGGCCCCGCCTGGTACTAGGAAGCTTTGGTATTGCCTGTATCAGTCCCTTCCGTGCAAACATCACGGCTTAGCTGGGCATCGGGTTAATACTTTACCCACAGACTTCCTGGTTGACGAAATCAGAAGCTCCTTTTTTCTGACATTAGTCGATATTTCATCTATCTATCTATCTATCTATCTATCTATCTACCTACCTACCTACCTACCTACCTATCTACCTATCTGTCCTATCTATCTATCTGTCTATCTATCTATCTATCTATCTATCTATCTGTCTATCTGTCTGTCTGTCTATCTATCTATCTATCCATCTATCTATCTATCTATCTATCTATCTATCTATCTATCTATCTATCTATCTGTCTATCTACAGAATGCGCGCATCATGGGCTCAGAACCACGTGACTCCACCCGCGACTCAGAACTGGTTATTGTCATCGTTATTGTTATTGTTGTTATTCTTATTATAAAGGACACAAATAAAAAAAGGGAAGAAGTTGTTGTTGTTGTTGTTTTTCTTGTTGTTCTTGTTGTTCTTGTTGTTGTTGTTGTTGTTATTAGTTATTATTATTATTATTATTATTTTATTATTATTATTATTATGGACACCGTGATAGCCCAGTGGTCAAGTTCTACCATCTGGGCCCTGTCGCCAGTTCGATTCCCGTCGGTGCCACCAGTATTTTCATTGAACGTAACGATCCGTCTGGACCAGTATTTTCATTGAACATACCGGCCCGTCTGGAAGTGTTGGAACTGCCCTTGCGGGGGTGTCATTAGAGCCTATCGTCAATTCTTCGTACTCCCCTCACGGGTGAGACGATGGAGGCGCATGTGCAGAAATGCATCAGCCATTGACAGAGAAGCACTATTATTATTATTATTTTTATTATTATTATTATTATTATTATTATTATTATTATTATTATTATCCCTGACAGGTGTTGGTAAAGGGGGAGGGGAACATGAAAATTGTGTTCCCCCCCCCCCCCCCCCCCACCATTTCCGCACCCCTGTCGGAATAAATCATGGTTTGTCGGAACGAGGAGGAGTTCGGAGCTCATTTATAGGGTGGTTAGCCCCAGACTCGATCTTGATGCTGATATGATTTTTTTGGAATTCACGCAAATATTTGCGTTAGGGCAGTGTCCTGAATGCCATATTTCCTTGTTTTTTTTTTCGCACCTGTCCCTATAAATCATGGTTTGTGTGAACCAGGAGGTGTTGGGAGCTCATATTGGCAGGGTGGCTAGCCCCAGACTCGATCTTGATGCTGGTATAATTCTTTGGAATCGCAAATATTTGCGTTAGGGGAGTGTCCTGAATGATAAAATTCCTTCTTTTTTTGGCCTTTTTTGCACCCCCCCCCCTATAACATAGTTTGTGGGAACCAGGAGGAGTTGGGAGCTCATATTGGCAGGGTGGCTAGCCCCAGACTCGATCTTGATGCTAGTATAATTTTTTTGGTATTCACGCAAATATTTGCGTCAGGGGAGTGTCCTGAATGCCAAAATTCCTTTTTTTTTTTTTTTTTTTTTTTTTTTTTTGTGCTTATTTTTGCACCCCCGTCCCTATAAATCATGGTTTGTGGGAACCAGGAGGAGTTGGGAGCTCATATTGGCAGGGTGGCTAGCCCCAGACTCGATCTTGATGCTGGTATAATTTTTTTGGAATTCACGCAAATATTTGCGTTAGGGGAGTGTCCTGAATGCCAAATTTCCTTGTTTTTTGGCAGTACTTGCCGGTGCCTCCGGCAATGGAACGTACCCTGTCAACGGGGCAGGGGGGGTTCGGGGGGGCCTCCCCCCGGAAACCCCAGCCCGGCGTTTGTATGTACCCGTTTTGGTCGCGGGTGGCACCCACACACCAGAAAAATGAGGTCTTGTGCCACCAGGCACTCTCCGGCAAGTGAACGTACCCTGTGGATGGGAAAGGGGGGGGGTCCGGGGGGGGCCTTCCCCCCGGGAACCCCAGCCCGGCGATTGTACGTACCCGTTTTGGTCGCGGGTGGCACCCGCACACCAGAAAAATGAGGTCTTGTGCCACCAGGTGCCGTTTGCGCACAGAGGGAGTTAGCGGGTGATAGTTGGTGTATCCGATACTTCTTGATGAGCTCTCTTCGAAAATATAAAAAATATTGCGCCGGGTGGCCTACACACCGAAAAATTGAGGTTTTTGCGCCACCAGGCGCCGTTTGCGCACACCCGAGGGAGGTTCAGGCTGTTGTTTGGTGTACCCGACACCTCTGGGTGCGCTCTCTTCGGAGACAAAAAGTTTTGGTGGCGGGTGGCACAAAAACCAGAGATTTTAGGTTTTTGTGCCACCAGAGCTTACGCTTGCGTTCTGCTGGTACCTCCGGCAATTGAACGTACCCTGTCGACTGGAAAGGGGGGTCCGGGGGGCCCTCCCCCCGGGAACCCCAGCCGGGGTGCGCGAAGCGCACCGCAAACCATCCTTTCAGGTGTTGGCGCAGCCCCTAGTTATTATTATTATTATTATTATTATTATTATTATTAAACTGTGACGCCAACTCATAACCCTTTGGTGGTAGATGCTGGGGAGGAGGGTCGTTGCGCGCGTAAAAGATCTTAAACTCCGCATATGCTGGTTGATAGCCCAGGACCCAGCAGACACCAGATTGTTATGGGTGGGGTTTCGAGGCAGCTCTAGCAACCGCGCTTGGTGTATGCACTTGCACATTCGGTGACGTCTTGCAAGAGGTTGCTGGGACTGCGGAATAACCTCGGCTTAGTGCAGTCTTGCCCTCAGGAGCTCCATCGGTGACCCCGATCATCAGGCGAGAGACTGACACGGGGGGGTCGAGGACCTCGAACAAGGGTATTGGAGGCTTATGTCCGTTGAGGATATGCCATTAGCTGCATCAGTACGCCTCAGATATAGTATTATTATTATTATTATTATTATTATTATTATTATTATTATTATTATTATTATTATTATTATTATTATTATTATTAGGGAGTACATAGGCCATCGGTCCCTTTCCATGGGCTGATTGGTATAAAGCTCCTAGAGTAATGTTCTATGCCGTCACTTCCTTTATTCCACCGATTGGTGTGGAGACTTTCCTTATGGAATGGAGGACTGGATGCACATGGCCTTTTGGCTCAGCAATTGGCAGGAGATACACTATTATTATTATTATTTATTATTATTATCATTTTTATTATTATTATTATTATCATTATCATTATCATTATTATTATTATTATTATTATTATTACTATTATTATCATTATCATTATCATTATTATTATTATTATTATTATTATTATTATTATTATTATTACTATTATTATTATTATAGGGGCCGAACGAGATCGAGTCGCCGCGCAATTTTCTCCCAAGCCCAAGGCTTCCTCTCAGTAACAGTAAGTTGAAAGACAAAAAAAAAAAAAAAAAAAAAAAAAAAAAAAAAAAAAAAAAAAAAAAAGAGAGAGAGAAAGACCAAAAAGGCAATAGACCGGACAAAAAGGCAGTAGAGAGGCAATAGAAAGGACAGAAA
>WBZZ01003078.1:7500-12500 GCA_019918135.1 Paulinella micropora | reverse complement strand
TCTCGTCAAGAGAAGATATCACTGAGGACGTGCAACTGACAAAATCGATCTCATCGTTGTCCATCAATCATATTGCTATCACAATACTAAAGCCATCACTTGAAAGCTCAGGACAGGACAGGAGCTTTCAAATGAAGTGCTCAGCATTGTCAAATGAAGTGCTGAGCATTTTCGTATTAATATCTTACACGTTGATGGAGAAACACCAGTTCAAAGTTGAGTTGTACCATGTTGCAACTTGCACGTCAACAGTAATAAGGTGTCAAGAAGTAGCAAAGGCATTCCAATATCTTATGTGTAAAACGCATATTCATATCTGTTCTTCGTTTTTTGTGAGAATACTCATGTTAGTATTATTTTCAATTTACAGTAGTGATGACGGATATCAGGACAATAGTATTCTTATTCTTTCTGTGGGTTTTTGTTTTTGTGCTGAAGGTTATAAATATGAACAACAGTTGCATCCAGTAGGTAGTAGTACTAGTAGGCCACGTTTGAAACAGGATATAATAATGTCAGCCTATTGACTAAGGAGTCATCTTATATTGATATTAATAACAAAGGTCAGCATATTGTTAATAATAATACGATATTAATAACCACGTTGTTGATTAAAATCTTTGTCCTAAAGTTAAAAATTAAGTATTATATAATATGAAGATAATTCCACCAGAGTATTACGTGACTAGTCCTGAAATCAATCTAAATTCAAATAGACTATTTAGAATATGTATAAAATAATTATTTTTACGCAAACACTGTTTTATTAATAATAACTTTCAAGTATATACTTGCCACTGTAATTTTTACTATGATATTAATATTGGTCACAGTAGTATATAATGTATTGCTGTTGACATTCAAGACAACAAAAAAAATTGATTTTTCTGTTTTGGTTGGAATTTCAGTTTTGGTTGGAATTTTGATTTTGGGTGAAAATTTGAATTTTTCAAATTAACGGCTATATTCGTCCGCAAAATATCGTAAATTTTCGCGAAATGTTACAGTTAAATTTGAAAATTTGAATTTTTGTCACAAAAATGAAAAACTGTCACAAAAATGAAAATCTGACACAAAAATGAAAAACTAATTTTTGTTGTTGTCTTGAATGTCAACAGCAATAATTTTAACTTTCAGAAAGAGGTGTTTTTTTTCTTCAGTTGAAACTTTTTTTTTCAAGTTTTTTTTTTCAAAGTTCACCGTAGGCACACTTGGAATCTTTAATGATTTAAATTTTTTATTTATATACATATTTTGCTACAATAATATGATTGTACAATGAGAAGACAGTATTCAGTTCCACCCACCAATGGAGAAAACCCTTACATTTCTCAGTAGTAACGACAACCGGCACTCGGGGCGTCCCCCTCCTACCTGCTTGCGACTTCCACGAAGAAGAAATTTAACAATACTGAAACAATCATATAGTCCCGCCAGTCTAACTGACTACGTCACACAAAAGATGTAACGAGAGTCTAGAAATTGACACATGAAACGTCCTGATATTGGTAAAAGTGGTAATGGTAAAAAGCTGGTGCCACCAGTACCAGAAAAGATACTCTACTTGACTCAGTGAATTGACTGTATTAATAACTAATAATACTGATCATGAGTCCAATGGGCAATTTTATTAATAATAGTATTCAAGTTAGTCATACCGACTCATTGGGCCCCAAGGACAATTACCTATTTTACCTATATCACTCTATGTGTAACGGTGAATTCAAAGCATTGGCAGTCTGTGGTTGGCCAGCACTTGGTGACGTGTCAGTAAGGGGAGGCTTCCAGTGCCTCATTTTCTTCGCTACCTCGGCCGGTCAGTCACATATAATTGGGGACAAATTCCCACCAAAACTTTCAAGAAAAAAATAACACTGCAGGAGCTCAGACGTACGGTACCAGTCCCATCAGAAGGGCTGCACAAAAAAAAAAAAAAAAAAAAAAAAAAAAAAAAAAAAAAAAAAAAAAAACTCTCTGTTTGTCTCAGGTCTTGTCTTGTGCTGTTTTCTTCCACAGTTTTTGTCTCCTGCTCAGTTTCTGCTCTTTTTTGGACCTTTTGCTCAATTTCCCCCCTTTTGGGACTGATCTTTTCCGCTTCGTTCTTGTAGTATTAATAGTAGTAGTACTAGCTGTAGTAGTAGTAGTAATTTTAGCATTAATTTTTTCCTCTTTCTCCCCTTCTCTCTTTCTTCGAAAATGATCGGCGTTCGTGCTTAACTGCATTTTTCTTTTGGGTCCTATTTTTCTCCCACTGGGAGTTTTTACAGGGCCCGTTTTCGTTTAGTGAGGTAGGGGTTTCCTTTTCTTCTTTTGCGGAAAATGAACCCGAGTCCCACTCTGTTCGCCTATCCTTTTCCTTCTCTCTCTCGTTCTCTCTGACGCTCTCTCTCTCTTTCTCTCTCTCTCGCCACCTTCTACCAGGTATATATTTTCCTTGGCTTGGTGTCTACTGCGTCCTCTCGTTCCCTTTCTACTTTGGTCTGAAGTGTCTAGTGTGGGGGGTGCGGTTGAGTTGTCAGTTGTCGGCTGGCTGATGCTCTGTTTTTGCGGTGATGGTCCTGCGGACTGTTAATGCAAAAAGAGAGTATGCCCAGCCAGCCTGCAACTGGCTACAACCGTTTCCCTCCACCTATTCATTTTGGACAAACCGTTTGGTGGTTGGAGCTGTTGGGGTTCTCTTTGAGCGTTTTCAGTTTGATTGCAAGTGGGATCTTTGCCTGCATTACATGAGTATCTTCTCTTCGATTTCTGGCTTCTCTTCCTCTCTCTCTCATACCTGACTCTTTTCAGACCGGCTGCGCGGAGTGATGTGCAGATGGACACGTGGACTTTGGACTTGGCTATGGGATTTTTAGAATTTTGGAATTGCTTAGTTTTGAGTTATTATTTTAGTATTTTTAATAAACTTTTCAGATCGGCAAAAAAAAAAAAAAAAAAAAAAAAAAAAAAAAAAAAAAGCAATGCTCCAGGCCGCATACCGTCGAGAGAAGCTCAAATATCACTACGGTTGCATCGACCTGCAGTACGGCAACGACGCGGAAACATGGATTGTTTACAAAGATCGATCTGGCAAACCGCACATTGGCATGTGCCACAACGATGGATGCAACCAGGGTTGCTCACTATCTATGCTTCTTGCGTGCAACTCTATGATCGACCTTACTGAGAAAGCGCTTGAGGACACTGAGGCTGAATGTGTACCATACGCTGACAATTTCCACTTCGTCGGCACTGATACGGAATCGGTCGTCACTGGTACCAGAAAACTCATCGCCAACAAGCCTTACGATCTCAATTTCACCATCGAATGCATCCTCTGGCCGTCACGTGCTCCGCCGCCACAGTCCCTCATTGACTTTGCAGCCGAGCATCAAAAGCCAATCACGCGCGGATGGACAAAGACACTCAAGGGTGTGATCGGCAACTTCAACGATGACGAATGGAAGCAAGAAATGATGAATGAGATATCCAAGGACGTACTATCAAAAATCACACCTGTCTTCGAAGCTCTCAAGGACGAGCGCATGCCACATCAAATTTCATACCACACTCTATCTAAAACACTTCCCAGCTACCTTGTTCATGTCATGCGCACCATACCTACTTCTCTCTTTACCAACATCATCAACCAAATCGATCAACACATGCATGACACTTTTCTGCATGTCTTCGGTGTAGATGCAAGAGCGTTCCACTCACTGCCCGATGATGTGCAGGCATCTGTTCGCACTCAAGCATGCCTCCCCACACACTCATGCGGCTTCGGTTTATCTGACGTCAAAGCTCTCGCCCCTATCGCCTACGCAGCATCACTTGCTGATGCTGCACCCAGGATCTGGAAAGCTTTCGAGATAGTCAACCCTCAATATATAGTGAATACTTTGAGTGTTGAGAAATATCATCCTCCCCCTCTTCCTCTGTTCTTAAAAGCTCTTCCCACTCTAGACCGGCTGCGCGCTCAGGCAAATGACAACCCAGTGACCAAGTTCCCGAGCGGCGCCGAGCTTCCTATCCCTATCACCACTCTCCTTCCCCTCTGCAACGAAAGCAAAACACTTTCTTGCAGTTCTTTCCTTGAGCACTATGCTTGTTCTGATCTGAGTCCCTTTCTAACTGCTCGTGCTGATTTGCCCGCCTACACCATGCGTTTTGCAAAATTACAAAAATGCTTCCTCGCACAACACAATTTACAGCGTTTCGAAAGCTGGCGAGCACGTGATGTCCCTGATGTAGAACGTGCCCGCCAGAATGCCTTACTTGCTGAAGGAGCCAATCTTGCCCTTACTTGCCCACCCATACACTCATATTTCCTTCTCAAAGATCAGGCATGGGATCTCATGGGGCAAAGACGCGCTGGCCTTGTTGATCAATCAAAAGAGCGGCCTCCCGACCCAGGACCTTATGCTTGTTACGAATGCAAAAACACTTTCATCTCTCTTTCTGCATTCGAAACACACACTGACAACACATGCACACACAAGCGTGGAACAGGTGCCAAGCTCAAGCACGATGGCCTTGTAAAGCTATTGTATGAGGATGTGTCTAAGGTAGGTGGAATGAATGCAACGCTTGAGCCTCGTTACTACAACGATGAGAAACGATGGGTCGATCTTGCTGTCTTTCCCTCTGCGTCTACTACCTCCAAGCTACAGCTTGACACTGATCTAGCCATCACCAACCCCATCGCTCCGTCCTATGTCGAAGATACGATTCGCGACGCCAATGCTGCCATCGAGAAGCGTGAAGCCGAAAAAATCAACAAACACGCGGAAGGATGCAGGCAAGCCGGCGCTGAATTTATCCCGTTTGTCATGTCTAGCTTCGGTTGCTTCGGAATGCATGCTCAAGTCTTCATGAAGAACCTTGGCGAACAAGCAGCTTTTCACATGCCGTCGATCTACACGCCGCACGGATATGCTCTACGGATCAAAGCTATTCTGCACTTCGCAATCCATCGATGGAACTACATCAACTGGATGCACCAGCTCAAGAAATCCAAC
>WBZZ01003078.1:0-2500 GCA_019918135.1 Paulinella micropora | reverse complement strand
CTCATGCTTCTGAAACAGGCGATCAAGCTCAAGAAGGAACTAGTTGATGCTACTGGCACAACCATCTACGTGTGGACAAGAGACGGGGAAGTTTTCTTCAAGGACCAGACAAGGGAGCACAGGTTGATAATCAAAACAGAAGAAGACATAAGCATAATCAAAGACCTCTACATGCTCCGCAAACCAAACACACAGCACAGCAAAATCCCCACAAACACCTAAATGAGCTCTCAAAATAAACCCCCAAATCATCTCGTCCACTCTAATCTCCTCCCACAATCCTTCAAGCCATACCTGTCTCTCACCTCTAAAAATAACAAAAATAAAACATATAATAAGAACATAAAAAACAACAACAATAATAACAATAATAACAATAATAACAATAATAATAACAACAATAACGCACACAACAATACACTCACAATATATCACACCAACATCCACTCCCTCAAAGCACATTATCAAAACCTAATCACACACCTACAACTCCTACCATTCCAACCAGACATCATCATACTCACAGATAACTACATCAACCAATCAATCAGTAACAACGCATTCCCTATCCCTACATACATAGCTAAACATCACATCGACATCTCAATATATTATAAAAGCAACATGCACATCACAATAGACGACAAACAAACCATATCGGACTCATGCAAAACACCACTAACTCTAAGAATATATAATAATAAACTTAAAAATAAACCAATACACACAATAATAAGTATGTACAGACGCTCACTCATAGACAAACAATTCACACACGCATTACAAAATAACATAAACAGCATACTACACAAAACACCCACAAGCACAATAACACTGGTAGGCGACATTAACTACAACCTACTTGACAACATACATAAACCACACACAGATTTTCAAAACCTAATGATACACAACAACCTCTACACTACAATAACAAAAGCAACGAGACACGACATGGTCCACACAACATCCCACACACTCATAGACATGATAATCACTAACATTAATGCTAACGTAGAATCAAACATCATAAGCCCATGCGTATCAGACCATCATCCCATATACGCAATAATACACACCCGCACAAAAAGACCAGACACAAACAACACACCCACACTCACCAAAAGCATATATGAGAAAAACAAAGACACAATCCTAGCAAACCTCAAAACACAGTTAGAATACATCACACAAGACAACACAGAAAACAGCGACACAAACCAAAAATTTAGATACATACAAACAACAATAACAAAAGTTATAGAACACTTCGAACGAAAGCCTAAACAAAGTAATAGAAGAAAGAGCTGGTGCAACCCCATAATAAAGAGGCAAATAAGAAAAAAGCACCTACTATATAAAAAATGGAGAGATAACTCGACAGCAGAAAACAAACAAACATACAGACTACAGAAATACAAAGTCGACAAAATATGCACAAAGCCAAAAAAGACGAAATAATGAAGACGCTAGAAGAAAATAAAAACAACCCAAAGAAACAACACAGAAAACTCAGAGAGTTAGTACCTAACAACAAACCACCGAGAGTGTCACCAACCACAATACAATACAACAACAAAACATACACAGACCCAATAGAAATAGCAAACGCACTCAACGATCATTACATAACAATAGGCAAAAAAACAAGCAACAGCATACCAACAATCGAACATAAACAACAACAAGAAGAGAAAGCGGAAGAAAACAAACAAACATACCCAAGCTTCAAACTACATAACACAACAGAAGACATTGTAAACAAAACACTTAAAAACATAAACAGAGATAAAGCAGAGGACATATATAAAATAAAACCAACACTTATAAAAGACATGCATGCCTCCCTCACACCTATACTCACCAACCTTTTCAACAAAGCCATAAACGAAAATAAATACCCAGATGCACTCAAAACAACAAAAGTAATTGAACTATACAAAGCAAGTGACACAAGCATGCCAGCCAACTACAGACCGATATCACTACTACCCATAATAGCTAAAGTGTTTGACACGATAATAAATAAACAAATAATGGACCACCTAACAAAACATAACATAATATCACACACACAATACGCATTCCGACCTAACTCAAACACAACCATGACAATCCAAACAATAATAAACCAAATACAAAAACATAAAGACAAAGAAGAATTAGTGCTAGCATTGTATGTGGAGCTCTCAAAAGCGTACGACACAGTAGAGCATTCAAAGCTACTGGACAAACTTCGGCGAAATTTTAATTTCAACGAAGAAACAGTCCAATTCTTTGCATCCTACTTCTCGAACCGCACCCAAGAGGTCCACACACAATATGGTAAATCTTACAAACGCACCATCACACACGGCATACCACAAGGAAGCACATTATCAACTACCTTTTTCCTACTCTATATCAATGACATAATCAATATCATACAACAAGGAACAGTATATACATATGCAGACGACACAACACTCATAATAACATCCAAAACTCCCACAGACCTACA
>WBZZ01003077.1:47500-62361 GCA_019918135.1 Paulinella micropora | reverse complement strand
AATTTGCCTTCAGTGGTGTTTTGTTTATCTTGCACGGGATGCATGCATCCACCGCCTGATCTATCTCCTCCTTCATCTTCTTCCACCAGAATCGCCTCGGTACGAACATATGAGTTCGTTGTCGACCCGGATGCGCCAAAAGTGGGCAATTGTGGGCTGCGACAAATATAAATTGTCTCAGACTCTCCGGTACCCAAAGGGTCCATTTGTCCGGCTGTGACGCATAGCGACCGTGAAGGCCCTTGTACCACAGTAGACCATCTCTCGATCCCATCTCCTTCATCTGATCTTTGATCGCTTTCGTCATCCTTAGCTCATCCGGGTTCTGATATAACTGTATCAGTTCTTTAAACTCCGGATCTTGAGCCTGTTGTTGCCTCCATGCGGTAGGCGAGGCTATATGGATAGTACCATCTTCTAGCCGTACCCCGATTCTTTCCGGGTCATCGTCTAGGTCACTTCTCCGCTCTTGAGGAGGCTCCGCATAAACTTCCTGCGCCTCCTCTTCCTCTCTTATGTTCGCCTTCGCATTCTCATATACCTCATAGGACCACTCAGCGTCCTCCTGGGTATGTAGCTCACAACATATCCCGTGATCCGGGCCTTGTGGACTGTACCGTAGACCTGTGCGGTCATATCGGACTCCACTCGCCATCTCCATCGCCTCAATGTGGCTGACCTCATACACCTTGTCAGTGGACAAGTCTTCCATCTCCACCGTGGACACCAACGCCGATACTTCTGAGTTAAACTCTAGCCTAGAGAGGCTATCAGCGACCACATTTCGCTTTCCCGGTAGATGGACCATTGTAAAATCGAAACAAGACAAGAACGCTTGCCACCGCGCCAGCCGTCCCGTCTGTTCATGATTCATCAACCATAACAGGTTATGATGATCAGTTCTGACAGTAAATTGAGGTCCTCCCCACAAATACTCTCTGAGCCTCTTGAGGGCCCATACTACCGCCAACGCCTCTCTTTGCCTTGTGCAATAGTTTCTCTCCGCCGCACACAACTTCCTACTAATAAACATGATTGGGCGTAATTTCTTCTCCTCATCCTCTTGTTGTAATACAGCCCCAACCGCAAACTTAGATGCGTCTGTATCGACTACGAATTGTTTCGTAAAGTCGGGCATCGTTAACACCAGTCCTCCGTCTTTCGGGTCTTTGTAAATGAGATCTTTGAGCGCATGAAACGCTTGCAAAGCCTCTTCGTCCCACTTCTCAAAGTCTCCAAAATCTATCATTTTCTCCACTTTAGCCCGTGTTGCCCCCCAATCGGGTATAAACTGGCTATAGTATTGCGCCATCGCAAGGAATGAGTGCAATTCAGTGCGGTTCTTCGGTATCGGTCGATTCGTAATCTCCTCCCTCTTCTCTTTGGATATCGAGACTCGATTATGGGAGATCTCGTACCCTAAGTATGTCACACTCGTCTTGGCAAGTTGATACTTCTTTAGATTGCACTTCAGGCCAAAAGCTCCGATGCGTCTGAATATATCGGACAAATGATCGATATGCTCCTCCATTGTGTTAGAGTATACGATAATGTCATCGATATAGCAAAATGCATATTCTCCCGCCTTCTGTCCCCGCCTTCTCATAAAGCCTCCGTCAGACAAATCATCGTACTGACTGCTCAACATCTTCTGCATCGCCTTCTGGAAAAGTCCTGGGGCTTGCTTGAGGCCCATCGGAAGCACTTTCCATTGGTATATTTCCATACCCACCACAAACGCCGTCAGCCATCTGGACTTTTCCTCCAGTGGTATCTGCCAGAAGCCATTCTTAAGGTCAATGACCGAATAGAATTTTGCATTCCGCAGTACTCTCCTTCCTTCTTCTAATGTCGGGAGAGGATTTCTCTCTTCCTCCAGCACCTTGTTAACACGAGCATAATTAACTGTCAGGCGCCATTCTCCTCCTGGCTTCGGCACTATTCTCGGTTGTGAGACTATTGGAGATGTTGATCTCTCAATAAAGTCCTCATTGAGCAGCTGTCTTGCTAGCTCCTCCGCTATCTTCGCCTCATGTATACTCAAATTCGCCCTTCGTGGTGCCGGTGACGGCTCCGCACCCGGTATTTTGTAAATAACCGCAGTGAAATCTTCAGGCTTGACACCACCTGCATGTGGAGGGTCAAAAATTTCCTTGTTCGCCTCTAATTTGGCTTTTAAAAGCTCCTTCTCCTTCTCCGTGCCTACTCCTTCTTCCAATATTTTCCGCGCCGCCTCTTGAAAATCTTCATCAGACATCTGCTTATGCTGCTTGAGGGGTTCTCTGTCCTCCTCCAAGCCTAAATCCTCTTCCGAGACATCATCTAGGCCCGTCTTTTCATGCGTGACCGTGTCCGGCTCATCATCTTTACCGAGCTCCACCAGCATGTCAATGAGTCTCGCGTATTGCAAAGGAGCTTTACGGGTGTAAAAACCATCAAAGCATGTGAATGCTTGCGGTATCAATTTCAACTTGTCGAGGTCTCTGAGCTTCCGCTCCCATACGACAAGCCACCACTAGCTGTTGCTTGCGAGAGGGTACCGGTATAGGATGATCAATAAGCCGGTCCCTTATTTCCTGCGCCCATATCGCCTTCGCATTATATGGCAGGATAATAGTATACGGCTTATTATTTTCGAATAAAGTCCGTAAGCATTTCTTCACTTCAGACAGTGAACGCGGCCACGTGGGCTCGTCACCCCAGAAATCAGTAATAAAACTTTTAATAGTTTCTGGTGGAGTATCCGGGATTCGCCCCGTTCTCCTTGGTACAAACGCCTCCCTTTTTTTCTTCTCCTACTTTCGCATGGAAACAGTATCCGTTAGTAATATGGACATCTGTTCCTACTCCTTCCGCGAATCTCGCTAACGACGGGCTTCTTTGTGCGACACATATAATCTCCTCCTTTCGCTTCTCGATTAAGTCATCAATAGACTTTTTGTCCCAATGGCATGTCGGAACTGTGACAGTGCACACTTGGGATTCCCAATTGTCGGTCCAGGACAGTTCATCCGGTCTTACGACATGGGGGTGAACGTACACCTCAAGTGCCTCATGTGCGATGGCCATCTTTTTGTGATCCGTCGCTAGACTCAGCTCATAAGCCTCATAAGAGTCAGTAGCGTTGAAGGGATCAATATCGTTCTCTTCTCCTCTTTTTACTCCATATATCACTCGCCGTGCGGCGCAATCAATCACAGCCCCCATCGTAGCCAATTGGTCATACGATAGTAATATTGACCCGTGGTAACCGGGGACGACATAGAGGTCCATACGGTGTACTCGTGCGGATTTCAATTTAAAGGTCAGTGTGATGATTCCCGTGATATCCGTCCGGCTGCTCACTCCTTTGAGAGTGCCCGTTGACTTTTTCATATTTCCGTCCACCCAGTCCCGGTATCGATTAAAAAACTTCCGGCCGACAATATTAATATTCGCCATCGTATCATTACCAACTTTTACTATTGTCTTCAATGTTTCACAATAAAGTTCCGTATAACACAGAGCATCGGGCCTGTGTATATTGGCTGCGAGAACAAGAACTTTACGTTCCAAATTTTGGAGTCTTGTCTCTAAGTTTTTCAACTCCTCCTTCTTCTCCTCCTGCTTCACCTCATTAACATTTTTATTATTCTGCGGTACTGGTGCGTTTACTATTTGAGCGACCTTGTCTTGTGGTACTTGAGTACACACATTGTCTTTTTGCTCGCCACCCGCCGCGACCGTAGACATTGAGTCTGTTCGTGGTTGTTTGCTTGGCCGAGGCGATACGTCTGCCATTGGCCTCCTCGCCTCCATCGCAAGTCTCGCCTTCCTATTTGCATCAGTTATCATTGGTAACCGTGCTGTATGAACGGGTATGAGACTACCTTGGGGCTGCAATCTCTGTGTACCCACATCTTTGTTTTCACATAGAGGAAGCGTTGGCCCAGTCTGCACAACAGCATTAGAAAGCACTGTGACTTTAGGGTTAAACTTCACAGTCTTCTCCTTCCTCTCTTCTTCCCCCTCCAGTCATTCCACCACCTCGAAACGATTACCTTGAGTAGTGTCCGGGTAGGATGACGTATCGGTCTCCGAGGCAGTGTTGTAGGCCTGAGCTCGACCGAAATTTTGGGTTGGAGCTTGCCCACGAGCCTCCTCCTCCTCTGGGTGGGGGGGCTGGAGCTCGAACAGCTCTCCCTCCATAAGGGGTATATCCCCGACCTCCTCCTCTTCCTCTCTGAGGGTTTCCCTGCCACCTCGAGGCTCCTCTCCATGTTCCTCGTCCTCCTCCTCCTCCTCCTCCTCCTCGTCCTCCTGCTCCTGCTCCTCCTTCTCGTCCTCTTTGAGAGGCCTTTAAGTTCTTTTGTCTCTCCCTTTCCTCTTTCTTCTCCTTCATCCTCTTCATGTAGGTAATGATTGCCTCTCGTAACTCCTCATCATCACACATATTGGCATACCAACCTTCGTTCACAGCGGCAATCTGAAGCATATTGAAAAGGCCCGGTTCCTTGCCTTCCGTCCTGCTCAGAAAATTTGCCCTTGCTGTTGGGTTCTGCCTATCATGATTGAAAGAGCAGTCTCTGTTCTCCATCTGTGCCTTACACTGCAAGCCCGCGAACCACCTCCAACATGCGGTCTTCAGGTCTGGCTCTCTCTGTCTCTTCCAACCGGCAACTCTGTTTGTGTACGTGGCTTGTGCGCTAACAGGTACACCGCCTGCCTGTGCCGTATGTGCCTCCGTGAGCGAGTCCATGTTTGAGCATGCACTCATCACTTTTTGAAACAGTGCTGACGGAGCAACGCTTTGAACCGTATTTTCGAACACGTGTGTCTCGAGGAAGTTCTTGGACTTCACTGAGCTAAACGTCGAGCATTGTTGTATGAGCTGAGTAAGCTTACTCGGGTTAACTGTGTGTAACGCCGAAAAGAAATAGAGGATGATCGACTTGCGGCCATAGAATAGCCCATAGGAGGAAACTACCTCCGTAAGGGTCGCCGCCAAGCCAACAGCACTCCTCAAACTCATCGCCACTGTCTCAAAGATTTCAAATCCTATGAGAGTACCAGTGCAGAGATGCTGGTATCCATGAGATTAAAAATATGAAATGAGTGTGGCCACCGCCAGTTCACACTGAGCGTCTAGGCCTGTTGCATTGTTTCTCTTAATCTCCTCCTTCTTCTCAAAAACTTGTACTGTGTCAGATCAAATCCCTCCGAGACTAGAGATTGGTCAAAAACAGTAACAAGGGCCTCGTATTCCTGCGTTTCGTTGCAAGGAAAAGCCTTCATGCAGGCATTGATCTCTTTGAGCTTGCTCAAAAGCGAAGCATCAGAGTCTTTGTCTGAGCTCGTCTTGGCATATAGCATGAGACTTGCCACTCCTCCTTTCTTCCCCTTGAAGGCATTTATGATGTTCTGTCTGTCCTTCTTCTCCGTGTTTGTGACCACCACCGTAGTTGAGCCCGAGGGTGCAGGGGCTGGTGGGGCAGGAGCTGGTGGGGTCAAATATGTCGGAGGGTGTGTCTTTGCACCACTCACTTTTGCTTTCATTCTTTCCAGTCTCATCGTCTTCTCGAACTCCTCATGCTCTTTCGCCTTCTTCTTCTCAGATATCACCAGCTTTTGAGCATGAGTGATAAAGGCCACCAATTCAGAAGCAGATCTGAGAAAATTATATTTCTCCACATATTGGTCAACACCTGCTTTGTTGGCGACCGGTGGTGCGTTACTAAGTGATTTAAGGACAGAGTGATCCTTGGTAGGAATCCATCTCTTCCATGCCTCCTTGTGCAGTAACGCACCCATCAACAGTCTGATCTTGATCAGAACTCTGTCAGTCTTCTCTAACTCATCAATCACAGGATGAGTTTCTCCTGCTGCCTTAATGCTTTTTTCCATCTCTGCCTTCCCCTCCTCCAAGGCCTTTATTTCCATTGTAAAAAAATGAAATATGCCACTCGAGTTTTTCGAACCCAGATTGGTCTTCATTTTTGTTACATCGACTGCCTCCTGACCAGTCGCGAGGAATCTGGCCGTTGCTCTTGGGTTTGTGTACTGGAGGTAACCCTCACATCGTGGGCCGTATGTACGTTCCCAAATCAGGGTTTGAGTGTACACCCCAAAGATAGCATCGAGTAATTCAAGGTGGGTGTGTGTGTCCCCAAACTTGATATGCTGTATCTTCTTTCTCTCTTCTGGATCAGAGACCAGTTTGCCGAGGAGCTGTGCTGTGTTTGATAATAGGATATAGACATCCTTTTTAGCACGACTTTTCTCTCTTCTTTGATCCTGAGGGATCCACACATAGGTGTCCTTCTCTACCCCCATCTTGTTATCAAACTCTTCTTTAGTGAGGTCATAGTGGTCTTGCACCCACTGTTGTTCCTCCACTGTGATCTCCTCTCCATCACTATGAATCAAGTCGATCATTTTTCGTCCTCCTCCCGTGTAGGCAGGTGGTAAGGGATTACCATATGCTCCTCCTCCTCCTCCCGTCTCTTCTTGTTCAAATCCTCCTTCATCTTCGTCTCCTCCATATCTTCCTTCATCATCCCAGCCCTCTTCTACTCCTCCTCCTACTCCTTCATCTCCTCCTCCTCCTTCATTCAATCCTCCTCCTCCTCCTTCATTCAATCCTCTTCCTCCTCCTCCTCCTGCTTCTTCTTCTTCTCTTCTTTGATCTGCCTCCGAGAATTCACTCACTTCGGCGGTCTCTGTCGACATGATGTCGTAGTAGTGATCAACAGGAGGACAGTGTCAGTTCCTATGTTTGGTTTTTGTTCGTTTGTGTTCTGTTCCTCCTTCAGTCGATTGACTAGTGAAGAGAGAAAACTAATAGAGAGGGTAGGATAAGATTCCCTGTCCTCTATGAAACACTGTTTGTATGTTTGTTTTTGTTTGAGAAAAATAGTCTTTGACTTTCTCCGATTTCTTGTTCTCCTTACTCAGATTACTTTCTCCTTCTTTTCTATATTGTATCTAGTATGAGGCACTTGGACCTACACACAGATAGTAATAGAGAAGCTAGAAAAGCTCTCCTTGAGAAGTCGACAGTCGGTCGGATAGGTTCTCAGACCTACCTTTAGAAAACGATCAGAGAGTTGCAAAAATACTCTGACGTATGTGTGAGATAATGCAGATAAATGCACAAACTAGAAGGGTAGAGTGTTGTGCTCCTGTCCCTATGCTTGTTTGTGTTTTGTGTGTGTTCCTTCACTCTTCTGTCCACCTCCTTCTTGGTCTCTGTGTGAGAACAGCAAGAACGACAGAGAGTTTGTATCTGATGTCTCCTTGTGAGCACACAGATACGGATTGGGCTAGAGGATACGAGACACCTGCTTGAGATCAATCAATTATTTGTTTTGTGAAAGAGTTATGAGGGAGCTGTGTTGGAGTATTTGTTTTCGTCTGACGTCCCCGTGTGAGACAGGTCAGTGAAAACTCACTCTGTTGCCTGTGTGGCAAAGCAGAAAGAAATCACCCTAGTGATGTGGACTCCAAATGTAATGCCCCCAACGATAGCTCGTAAAAAGTCGGTAATACAACCACAGTCCTCAAGAATGAGAATGATGTCTCGTTATATTAGCTCAGTGAAGCAAAAAAGGAAAACGGCAACAGACCAGGAATAAAATGACATCAGGTCCAATCCGGACAAATATTGCTGTTGACATTCAAGACAACAACAAAAATTAGTTTTTCATTTTTGTGTCAGATTTTCATTTTTGTGACAGTTTTTCATTTTTGTGACAAAAATTCAAATTTTCAAATTTAACGGTAACATTTCGCGAAAATTTACGATATTTTGCGGACGAATATAGCAGTTAATTTGAAAAATTCAAATTTTCACCCAAAATCAAAATTCTAACCAAAACTGAAATTCCAACCAAAACAGAAAAATCAATTTTTTTTGTTGTCTTGAATGTCAACAGCAATAATACTGAAAAACAAGCTGGTGCACCTGTCACAAGGAAAAGAGTTGATTTGCTCACTTAAATGTCCTCCGCTGTAATATGACTAAATACATTACTATTATTATAAGATTCCTGCATTGTATTGTCCGAAATTCAAAGAATTCAAGGATTCTACATTCTGTATCCCGCAACAAATGCAACACTGCCATAAATACTTCATCTTCCACAGCTTCGTGAGTGTAGACATAACGGTCATACAAGATGTACCGAATAAGCTGTCACACTGCCACAGGATACTGTCCTGATCAAGCATTATTAAAACTCGTTTGAAAGTTGAAATTTATTGAAAAATAAAAAGTAGTTCTAATCTGTCTTCAGTTTGTTTCGAAACGTATCAACACACTTACCTGTTAAGGACAATGAGACAACGACTCATCTATACTAGCTCTATTGATGTTCCTTCGCTGCCTGATCATGCAAAGTACTGGGAAAACCCCACACCTGATCTGAGGTCTGGCAACTGAAAGTTATTTTCGATGTGATCCTGTTTGCCTAAGTTTTGGCACATCTTATGTAGTTTCAATATATGCAAACAAGGGAGCTCACGCAAAGGTCGTACATAACAGCCCCGCCTAGCTGGCAGAAACTATGTCTTTTGATGGCTATGCATGTACGGCCGAGCTCTATCCCCACAACCCAACAGTAGTGATGTAGCTTCACATACTGTGTCATAATACATAAAATTCTGTCTAGAGGAATAAAATACAAGAAAAGAATTATTTGAACTTGAAAAAAAAATGATAACAGGGGTGGAATCCTTGCTGAAGAAAGCGAGAAGACGTCAGGTCAACACTCAGCCATTTCCTAAGTCAAGAACAACACAATTTAACTTCCGCTTGAACTCCTGTGTGATGTGTATGTTTTGCCAAATGCACTGGTTACTTATATGTGTACGTCTGTGTATGCATATATGTTACGTTACCATATGGACTCCAGCCCGCGCACTGATATAAAGTTCATGAAGATTGTTTCCATTTACACTGGTTCGCCTAGATTTTGGTCTATGTTGCCTAACAGCGACACAAACATATTACAAACATTATCAATCGATTTTCACAATGAAACACGAGTTATAAGATGAGGTCACAGAAAGAGAAAGAGAAAAAAGAGAAACTTACGCTTGTGAGCATATGACGTGGTCGAAGCCGCGCTTTGCGAAGGCCAAAAGCTCGGGGTCGATAATCGACACCGTGGAAGAAAAACATACCTATACAAGACAGCACATTTGGACCGTCTGTGTCATGCATCTGAGTGCGATAAACACTAAGTTATTGTCGTTGTCGTTGCTTTTGTTTGCGCGCGCGTAAATCATGGACTTTAATAAACTGGCTTGGATTGCGTACCGATTTCGTGTGGCTCCTAGTGGAAACTCCTTTCTTTAAACAGGTCTTGACCCTTGCCAGCTTGCGGCCTGGTGTTTGGGTATCCTGACAGCCTGAACACACAGCACGACCAACATTGAAGCATGCATACATTGAGCAGCAGGAATCTCTGGTCAACAAGCTCAAGGCCAAGGTATGTATATGAATGTACATGCGTATGTATGTTAGCTTACTGTTGGAGTGGCGACGCCGACCAACGCGAGAGGTGGAGGTGCGGCGACAACTATGCCTACATACATACATACATGCATACATTACATACACATACATACACCATACCTGCGCGTGGACTCGCGTTTCTGCTTCCCGTGCAGCAGCATGGTGACAAGTAAGCGCCAGTTCTGCCGCAGCAGGTGCTTGCGCCACGCACGCTTAATCATCTGGCACAGGCAGATAAGTTGACCTCGTGGTCCATCTGAGTATCCGCGATTCAATAAACAGCAAGGAATGCAAAGTGAATGAAATCAATGCATTGGATTATTTTTTAATCAATCAATTAATTTTCTAGAATTTTATTGCCTTGCATTAAAAAAAAAACAAAAACAAAAAACAAAAAACACACAAAAACAAAAACAAAAACAAAAAAAAAAAACAAAAAAAAAAAAAAAAAAAAAAGCATGAATAAGTGAATCAACGAAAAAAACTTGTATGCAAAGCACCCAAAGTGTGCGTGTGTGTGTGTGTGTGGGGGGGGGGGGGGGGGGGGGGGGGGGGGGGAGGGGGGGGTAGAAAGCAGCACAAAGCGAGGAGTGTGCGCAGCGTGTTCTGAGGGGAGGGAGCGGGCTACCTTCACTGCTGCGCGTTCCTCTTCTGACCAAACGTGCCAAAGCAAAACATCCTTGCTTTGAGATACATCTGTAAACAAAACAAAGAGGCATGTGTGATAAATTCAAACCCCCCAAAAAAAGATAAACTTGACACTCTCAGATAACGGAAAGCGTAAGTTTAAAATGGCAGGAGAAGTCATGCAACTCTATCCTTGCGTGCATGCAGTAAAAAAAAGGGAGGGCCAGATCGCATTTGTATCTACATCTTTTCTTTCAATTAAACCTGTCTTTCTTTTTTCGCTTCTATTTATCATATCTCTCATCTTTTACTCCATTAAACAAACCTTGCTCAATGTAATAATAATATAAATAATATTTCGAAAAAAAAATCACACATAACTTGAGAACACGTGAGAGGGCATGAAAAACTTGAGAAACTTGAGAGTGAATGCAGGAGATTGCCGTATGTACATCGATAACACAACTGCTCTACAATATGAGCATAAATACACACAGAGCCTAGTTAGCCTTCAGAATTTTGCGCGGGGAAATGCAATAGAGTCTAATGCAACGAAAAAAGTTATAAAGTTTTTCCCAACTGAGGACTGACAGAATTGCACGTGGAACACATTTCATTCCATGCAAAAGTTGCAAAACATACAAAATCAATCATGAGTTTAGCACCCCCTCCTTCAATCTTAAGTGTCCGTTTTGTTTCGCACTTGCAAAATAATAAAATCAATGCCAGCAAATGGCGGGTTCACTCGATGGACCTGGAATCTTTGGGCTACTCAGCTTTTGCTGGCTTTCCACCTCTACCTCCGCCGTGCTCAGCTCGCAGCCCATCTATAAGTACTTCTATATCAGGATGAAGCAACACGAACACAAAAATATTTTTGCACGATAGAGTCTTTGAAACAAAAAAAACTACCACAAAGAAACATGGTCGAAATCTCGTTTCCTATTTTCTGTCGGTGCATCTTCCTTTTCGGTCGTTGCTTGCTTCGTTACAAGCGGAAGATCTAGCGGTAAACAAAGAGATCGCTGCGTTAACCGCATTCACAACACCCTGCAATGCATGGAGGGGGATGCTCAATGTACGTGAGATGTCCAACCAAAAAAACATTGATGGAAGAAAGAAAAATTGTGCTGAGATTGGCGCCATTGAGAGGAGGCAGCGAATCGGCAAAAGAGTTTGCCAGCCTATCGACAAGTTCGCAAAACCCCTTGAGATTTTCCCACTTGTCACATGTCGCGAGACCAACTTTGTAGAAAGAAATTCAAAAACTGCAAAAAAGAGTGCTCCGGTTAGCCTGGCCGGCTCGCCTGAAACATAAAAGCCAGTGATTCGGCCCCTAAAAAAGTCCTTGGCATTCACTCGAAAGAAAAATAATGGCGCAACCAGACTCGAAAGTACAAGACGACACCGATGAAAGCGATGAGGAGGTCCTGCAGCAACTGTCTCGTGTGTTTCTGCCATTGTTGAGACTCTGCTTCTGCGTCTCTTTCCCTCTGCTGCCTCTTTCTTTTCTTTCTTTTCTTTCCTTTCTTTTCTTCTACTACTACTACTTTTGTTTCTTTTCTTTTCTTTTCTACTTCTACTACTACTACTACTATTACTACTTCTGCTTTTCTTTCTTTTCTTTTCTTCTTCTTCTTCTTCTTCCTCTTCTTCTTCTTCCTCTTCTTCTTATTTCTTCTTCTTCTTCTTCTTCTCTTCTTCTTCTTCTTCTTCTTCTTCTTCTTCTTCTTCTTCTTCTTCTTCTTCTTCTTCTTCTTCTTCTTCTTCTTCTTCTTCTTCTTCTTCTGCCTTTGGTTTCAACTAATGAAGTTACTTTTATAAGTGACCTCTGGTCATCCATACAAATCGTTAGCCCGAAGGCCATTGATTTAACTAAGACGGTGACCCTTATATTATTAATATTATTAAAGTAACGTTGCAATATATTAAAGTAATAATAATAATAATAATAGTGCTTCTCTGTCAATGGCTGATGCATTTCTGCACATGCGCCTCCATCGTCTCACCCGTGAGGGGAGTACGAAGAATTGACGATAAGCTCTAATGACGCCCCCGCAAGGGCAGTTCCAACACTTCCAGACGGGCCGGTATGTTCAATGAAAATACTGGTCCAGAAATAGACCGGTATGTTCAATGAAAATACTGGTGGCACCGACGGGAATCGAACTGGCGACAGGGCCCAGATGGTAGAACTTGACCACTGGGCTATAATAATAATAATAATAATAATAATAATAATAATAATAATAATAATAATAATAATAATAATAATAATAGTGCTTCTCTGTCAATGGCTGATGCATTTCTGCACATGCGCCTCCATCGTCTCACCCGTGAGGGGAGTACGAAGAATTGACGATAAGCTCTAATGACACCCCCGCAAGGGCAGTTCCAACACTTCCAGACGGGCCGGTATGTTCAATGAAAATACTGGTCCAGAAATAGACCGGTATGTTCAATGAAAATACTGGTGGCACCGACGGGAATCGAACTGGCGACAGGGCCCAGATGGTAGAACTTGACCACTGGGCTATCACGGTGTCCATAATAATAATAATAATAATAATAATAGTGCTTCTCTGTCAATGGCTGATGCATTTCTGCACATGCGCCTCCATCGTCTCACCCGTGAGGGGAGTACGAAGAATTGACGATAAGCTCTAATGACACCCCCGCAAGGGCAGTTCCAACACTTCCAGACGGGCCGGTATGTTCAATGAAAATACTGGTCCAGAAATAGACCGGTATGTTCAATGAAAATACTGGTGGCACCGACGGGAATCGAACTGGCGACAGGGCCCAGATGGTAGAACTTGACCACTGGGCTATCACGGTGTCCAATAATAATAATAATAATAATAATAATAATAATAATAATAATAATAATAATAATAATGATACTACTACTACTACTACTACCACTACTACTACTACTTCTTCTTCTTCTTCTTCTTCTTCTTTTTCTACTACTACTACTACTACTACTACTACTACTACCACTACTACTATTACTACTACTACTACTACTAATAATAATAATAATAATAATAATAATAATAATAATAATAATAATAATAATAATAGTAATGATAGGCTTCCTCAGACTATAGCATCAGATCCAGATCCTGGACATGTGCCTCTATAATAGTAATGATAATAATAATAATAATAGTGCTTCTCTGTCAATGGCGAATGCATTTCTGCACATGTGCCTCCATCGCCTCACCCGCGAGGGGAGTACGAAGATTTGACTATAGGCTCTACTGACACCCCCGCAAGGCAGCTCCAAGCCTTCCAGACAGACCAATACTTTCAAAGAAAATATCCTTTGAAAATACTGGCACCGACGGGAATCGAACTGGCGACAGGTCCCAGATGGTAGACCTTAACCACTGGGCTATCGCGGTGCCACTATAATAATAATAATAATAGTAATAATAGTGCTTCTCTGTCAATGGCTGATGCATTTCTGCACATGCGCCTCCATCGTCTCACCCGTGAGGGGAGTACGAAGAACTGACGATAGGCTGTAATGACACCCCCGCAAGGGCAGTTCCAACAAATAATAATAATAATAATAATAACTTATGTCCGTTGAGGATATGCCATTAGCTGCATCAGTACGCCTCAGATATAGTAAATCTGCCTTGGAGTGTTGACTGTGACATATTTGAGGGAAATCCCGATGAAAAAACCTAGTCACACTTGCTAAACAGAGTTCCAGCCCAATGGCCTCAAGGCGTTAAACTGTGACGCCAACTCATAACCCTTTGGTGGTAGATGCTGGGGAGGAGGGTCGTTGCGCGCGTAAAAGATCTTAAACTCCGCATATGCTGGTTGATAGCCCAGGACCCAGCAGACACCAGATTGTTATGGGTGGGGTTTCGAGGCAGCTCTAGCAACCGCGCTTGGTGTATGCACTTGCACATTCGGTGACGTCTTGCAAGAGGTTGCTGGGACTGCGGAATAACCTCGGCTTAGTGCAGTCTTGCCCTCAGGAGCTCCATCGATGGCCCGTTCATCAGGCGAGAGACTGACACGGGGGGGTGGAGGACCTCGAACAAGGGTATTGGAGGCTTATGTCCGTTGACGCCAACTCATAACCCTTTGGTGGTAGATGCTGGGGAGGAGGGTCGTTGCGCGCGTAAAAGATCTTAAACTCCGCATATGCTGGTTGATAGCCCAGGACCCAGCAGACACCAGATTGTTATGGGTGGGGTTTCGAGGCAGCTCTAGCAACCGCGCTTGGTGTATGCACTTGCACATTCGGTGACGTCTTGCAAGAGGTTGCTGGGACTGCGGAATAACCTCGGCTTAGTGCAGTCTTGCCCTCAGGAGCTCCATCGGTGGCCCCGATCATCAGGCGAGAGACTGACACGGGGGGGTGGAGGACCTCGAACAAGGGTATTGGAGGCTTATGTCCGTTGAGGATATGCCATTAGCTGCATCAGTACGCCTCAGATATAGTATTATTATTATTATTATTATTACTACTACTACTACTACTACTATTATTATTATTATCATTATTATTATTATTATCATTATTATTATTATTATTATTATTATTATTATTATTATCATTATATCATTATATCATTATTATCATTATTATCATTATTATCATTATTATCATTACTCTCATTACTCTCATTATTATCATTATTATCATTATTATCATTATTATCATTATTATCATTATTATCATTATTATCGTGGCACCGCGATAGCCCAG
>WBZZ01003077.1:0-42500 GCA_019918135.1 Paulinella micropora | reverse complement strand
TTAGGGTAGGTGGTTAGGGTAGGTGGGTAGGGTAGGTGGGTAGGGTAGGTGGGTAGGATAGGTGGGTAGGGTAGGTGGGTAGGGTAGGTGGGTAGGGTAGGTGGGTAGGGTAGGTGGGTAGGGTAGGTGGGTAGGGTAGGTGGGTAGGGTAGGTGGGAGGGTAGGTGGGAGGGTAGGTGGGGAGGTAGGTGGGGAGGGTAGTGGGGAGTAGTGGGGAGTAGGTGGGAGGGTAGTGGGGAGGGTAGGTGGGGAGGTAGTGGGAGGGTAGGTGGGTGGGAGGTAGGTGGGGGGTAGGTGGGGAGGGTAGTGGGGAGGGTAGGTGGAGGGTAGGTGGAGGGTAGGTGGGAGGGTAGTGGGGAGGGTAGGTGGAGAGGGAGGTGGGGAGGGAGTGGGAGGGAGGTGGAGGGGAGGTGGGAGGAGGTGGGGAGGGAGGTGGGGAGGAGTGGGGGAGGTGGGGAGGGAGTGGGGAGGAGGTGGGGAGGGAGTGGGAGGGGTGGGAGGGGATGGGAGGAGTGGGAGGGGTGGGGAGGGAGGGGTGGGGGGGGAGGGAGGGAGGTACAGAGGGGAGGTACAGAGGGGAGGTACAGAGGGGAGGTACAGAGGGGAGGTACAGAGGGTAGGTACAGAGGTAGGTAGAGAAGGTAGGTGGAGAAGGTAGGTGGAGAAGGTAGGTGGAGAGGTAGGTGTAGAGGTAGGTGTAGAGGTAGGTGTAGGTAGGTGTAGGTATAGGTAGATTTAGATTTAGATTTAGATTAAGATTTAGAAAGATTAAGATTAAGATTAGATTAGATTAGATTAGATTAGATAGATAGATAGATAGATAGATAGATAGATAGATAGATAGATAGATAGATAGATAGATAGATAGATAGATAGATAGATAGATAGATAGATAGATAGATAGATAGATGAGATATCGACTAATGTCAGAAAAAAGGAGCTTCTGATTTCGTCAACCAAGGAAGTCTGTGGGTAAAGTATTAACCCGATGCCCAGCTAAGCCGTGATGTTTGCACGGAAGGGACTGATACAGGCGATACCAAAATCTCCCTAGTACCAGGCGGGGCCAGGGCTCGTTCCATAAGCGCCCCTTGCAGAACGACTCCATTACAGAGGGCCCAGTAAGCAGATGGAGTTTCGAGACTGTTCGACAGTCTAGTATAAACCGACACAGCACTGTGGGTTTTATTCCGGGCTCAACAAGCGAGAAAGGGCACCCTGAGGGAACAGGATTGTGCTTCCCGTCGCTATTTCGGCATGTGACTTATGGGCGTATGGCTAGGCACACATAAGGCACCCCACCACGGGCCCAGCACACCCACACCATCCCCTAATTCTCTGTCTGTCGACAGATGGCACCCATTTCAAAAAAAGATAGATAGATAGATAGATAGATAGATGTCGCGTGCGGGTTGTTTCAGGAATGTAGTGTAGGATGGGTCCGTGTGTCTTTGGCGTGTGCAGCAAGAGGAGGCCCGGCGGTCACGCTTTCTCTTCCCCGAACAGGAAATTGGTCCGTACACCTCCGACGGAACAACAACAACAACAACAACAACAACAACAACAACAACAAGAACAAGAACAAGAACAAGAACAAGAACAAGAACAAGAACAAGAACAAGAACAAGAAGAAGAACAAGAAGAAGAAGAAGAAGAAGAAGAAGAACAACAACAACAACAACAACAACAACAACTACTACTACTACTACTACTACTACATCAACAACAACATCATCATCAACAACAACAAGAAGAAGAAAACAAGATGCGAGAAGGGAGAAAGGAGAGGGAGGGAATACATACATACATACATACATACATAACACACACATACATACATACATACATACACACACACATACATACATACATACATATATACTTACATACATACACACACACATACACACATACATACATACATACATACATACATACACAAATAAACACATAAAACATTCGGACTACACAAATATCAGACGCTGAACAAGTCAGGCACTTGAAAATGGAACTCCCCCCCCCCCCCCCCCATATATGTATGCATGTATGCATGCGTGCATGTGTGCAAGTGTGTATGCATGTATGTATGTCTGTATGTTTGTATGTCTGTATGTGTATGTATGTATATGTATGTGTATATTTATGTATATTTATGTATATTTATGTATGTTTATGTATGTTTATGTATGTTTATGTATGTTTATGTATATTTATGTATATTTATGTATGTTTGTATGTTTATGTATGTTTATGTATGTTTATGTATGTTTATGTATGTTTATGTATGTTTATGCATGTCTACGTACGTTTATGTATGTGTATGTATGTTTATGTATGTCATGTATTGTATGTCATGTATGTTATGTACGTTATGTATGTTGTGTTATGTTATGTTACGTATGTTTATGTTTATGTATGTTTATGCATGTTTATGTATGTTATGTATGTATGTAGTTGTGGGCGTGTTGTGCAGTGGTTGAGCTCGAGGAGGAGGACGAAGACGAGGACGACGAGGAAGAAGAAGACGATAGAGGTATGCATGTATGTTATGTATGTATGTATGTATGTATGTATGTATGTATGCATGCATGCATGTATGTATGTATGTGTATGTATGTATGTATGTATGTATGTATGTATGTATGTATGTGTGTATGCATGCATGCATGCATGCATGCATGCATGTATGTATGTATGTATGTATGTATGTATGTATGAATGCATGCATGCATGCATGCATGCATGCATGTATGCATGTATATATGTATATATGTATGTATGTATGTATGAATGTATGAATGTATGTATATGTATATGTATATGTTCATGTGTATCTATGTGTATATGCTTGTGTGAATGTACATGCATGTTGTGTATTTGTACATGCATTTGTAAATTTACAACATACATGTCTGTATGAGCTTCTTTTTGTGTCGTCCTTCTCTGCGCATGGTCATTCGAAGAGCTTGCCTGTTGATCTATGGGTAGGTACTAAGCAGAAGAAAGAGAAGCCGGACCCGTTTCAGAAGGAGAAGGCGCTGCTTCGCCAGTACGAGCAGGCCGTCGCCAAACTCACCCCGCAGGAGAAGCAAGAAGATGGTAACACCTCTTGCTTCTTCTGCTTCTCCACCTGCCCCGGCTGCTGCTGACCTTGTGTTTCCTGTCTTTTTTCTGTTTCCTATTGCCCCATCTGCACGTCTGGTACTGTCTGGCCCCTGCTTGCCGCTGATTGTTTTTCCTTTTCTGTGCCGTCCCTGACCGGTTGCTTCGCCTGCGTGTCAGCTGCATGGCCTTGCCTTGTCCCCTGGCCAGACCAGCTGTGTGTGTTGCTTGCATTTGCTTGCTGGTGCCGTCTATGCCAGACCAGCTAGACCGGCAGTACGTATTTCTTGCCTTCGCTTGCTGCTGCGGTCTGTTGTGCTATAGACCAGCAGTATGGGGGCTTGTCGGCGGACGCTTTCCGGGCGCACCCGCAACAGGCCAAGGCGGTGGACAAGGTGCGCTGCGTGCGGGCTGCATGCGGGCTGTGCTGTGAGCGCGCTGTGGACAGGCCTGCTGATGCGGACGTACAATTGCGTGCTTGTGTGTGTGGGGTGCGGGGGATGGGCTAGGGGAGAGGGGGGGGGGGGGGGGGAGAAGATTCGCGGCAGGTCTGGGCGGCGGTGGTGGTGCTGTTACTTGCAGTTTGAGGCAAGTATGGGTGGTGGTGGTGACGGTAGTGTTGCTGTGTGGTAGGAGTTTAGGTGTTGCTGTGTGTCAGGAGTTGTAGGCAGGCACGGGTGGCGTTCTTGTTGCTTGGCTAGGAGTTTGAGGCGTTTCGGCGCGTGGTTGCGCGCCATCCGCAGCAGATAGTCCGGTCAGAAGAAGTCTCCTCCTCCTCCTCCTCTTCTTCTTCTTCTTCTTCTTCTTCCTTCTTTCTTTCTTTCTTTCTTCTTTTCTTCCTTCTTTCCTTCCTTCTTTCCTTCTTTCTTTCCTTCCTTCTTTCCTTCCTTCTTTCTTTCTTTCTTTTTTTCTTCCTCCTCCTTTTTCTTCTTTTTCTTCTTCTTCTTCTTCTTCTTCTTCTTCTTCTTCTTCTTCCTCTTCTTCTTCTTCTTCTTCTTCTTCTTCTTCTACTTCTTTGTCGTCGTCGTCGTCGTCTAAGTTTACTTCTGCTTCTTTTTCTTGTCTGTCCATGTTTGGTTTGGTTCTCTTTGCTTGCTGTGTCGATAGTTACTACCGTTCCTCTTCCTCCTCTTCCCCCGCGTCGCCTCTCTTCCTGTCCAAGGTCACCCGCTAGCTTTGCCTGCCTGTCTTCCTCTTGTTGTTGTCTTTGTCCTTGTTGCTGTTGGTTGCTGTTTTTGTTAGCTTGTTGCTGTTTGTCGTTGAGGTCATGCCCACAGCGATACCGGCCTGTGCACTGTGCGGCGCGCCCAGGCGCCTCGAATTTCAGGTACCCCCCGCTCCCCCCCCCCCCCCCCCCCCCCGCCCCCCTTTCACACACACACACACACACACACCGGCAGATGGGCTGACAGGGCAGTACAAGGTAGACAGGGCAGGCAGGGCAGGCAGGCAGGGGGGCAGATGGGGGCCCAATTGGAGCCGGGAGCGCGGCTGGGAGAGAGGGAGGGCAGGCTGGCGACGCGTTGGTAGGCTACGACCACTGCTGCCCTCACAGAGCTGTCGTTATCATGTGAACACGCTGCCCAACCATGGGCCCTCACTGAATTTACGCGTTGCGTGTGCCTTCAGATCCTCCCACAGATCATACACTACCTTCAGGTCTCTCTCTCTCTCTCTCTCTCTCTCTCCCTACCTACCTTTTACGTTCAACTAAGTAATATAATGATCGCTTCAATTTATCGCAAACAGCATACATGTAGGTTGTGTAAGTAAATGCGCGTAGGGCGGCGTCTGTGCTTGTGTGCGTGGGGAAGCCGCTGCGTTGTATGTTGGGTTACCTGTGCGCAGATCAAAAGCCAGGACGAAGACGCGCTGGACTTTGGCACTTTGCTGGTGTACACCTGCAGCAACAGGTCAGCTGTGTGCGTGTGTATGTGTTTGTGTGTTTGTGTGTTTGTGTTTCTGTGATATTTTGCTGCTCTACACCTGCAGCATAGGTCGGCTGTGTTTGTGTGTTCGTGTGTTTGTGTCTGTGTGACACTTTGCTGGCATATACCTGCACCAACGGGTCAGCTTGCCCTCCTCTTGCTCTCCTCCTGCGCGCAACACACACACACACACACACACATACAACACACACACACACACACACGCGCGCGCGCACACATCCACGTACCGCAAACACCTTCTTCACTTCTTGACACACGTTTGTTTGCTTGGTTGCTTGTGTCAGTTGTGACCTCTCCAGCCCAGTTTCCGGTGCGGGGCCTGGCAGCTCCGGAAGCGTGGCGAGTAGCGCGCGTAAGGCGGAGGCCAGCGGCGCGCAGAGCACAAGGACACAGCAGTACTCCGAAGAGTGGATCTTCCACCAGCCCTTCGCCAACTAGAACACACATGATTAAAATTGGATCAGTGCACTATCAGACTGAGCACCTTAACGACCTGCCAAAACCTTTACCGTTGACAATTCACTCTTTTTGACCTGCCCGTTAGATTCTCCTCTGCACGACGTTTTGACTGCACTAACTTGTTTTCGATTCGTTCAGAAATGATTTCAAACGATCAAGTCAAAGATCTTTTTACAATAGAAAAAGTCAACTATTGCCTTTTTCCCCGGCCCTCTACTGCCTTTCAATGTACAACTTCTTTCAAGTATTAATAATATATATATTTAGTCATACCGGCCCACCCCAATTATAAATAATTACCTGGCCTATTTTACCTATATTAATATCACTCTAAGTGTAACGGCCCCGTGAATTCAAAGCGTTGGAAGGTTAATTACGTTTACCGTTAGTAATTGCTTTATGAGTGGGAAAGTATTTTTATTCGTATAGTCGAATAACCGCGTAGTTCTAGTCAATAAAAGTGACGGACGTAACGGACTTTATGATTGGCCCCGATTGGACAATACTATCATTGTGTAATGGTTACAGTTACGACTGCGGAATTCATTTAGTCAAGTTTCGTCACACGTTCAAGTCCGCACTACTGCCTCTGAGTTGTCAGTTCTGCTATCTACTTGCGGATTAAAGTGTGTCGATTGGGCATCGCGGCTTCAAGCGAGTCCGAGGCTAACGAAATCTTTCGCTGCAAACCGGAGTGCATAAAGGTACTAGCCTTTAACCGGTTTCAATCCCCAAAAGTGGCTTCAATCCCCAAAAGTGGTTTGAATTTTTGAGTTGAATAAAAACATAAATACCAGTCGAAACAAGCTGTACTACGCTGCAAATTTAATATTTACGTATTGGGGAAGCTATCTGTGAAAACCAGAATGTCATAGCTTTTCTAAAAGTGACTTAAATATGAAACTGAAACCAGGCACCAACCACTTTTTTTCACGAATTTTCGTTGCCTTTTTTTACGTGGCGGGGACCTTTTTTTTTTTTCAACATCATGTCTGCGCACCAAGAGCTTCTCACAGTCCGTGTGCGTCTTCCGGTCAGGGAATTTGGTGAGGCTTATGCCAAACAAAAATGGCCTGATGACTGGAAGACGAGGGAGATTGAGGGTACTGTTTCTCGACAGTATGGTCGTACAAAAGACAAGTTTTGGATGAAGTGGGATGCGGAGGATGAAGACGATTCCATGATGATTGCTTCGGAGATTATCACATACAGAATTGAAGGGAGTGGCTCTGCCGATAACGGCATACTTGGGCAAGGCCAGGAAATCGACGGAGATGCCAAAAATGCAATAAATGCTGGGTAGACTTGTTTTTCTTGAACCTCGAATTTTTCTTGTGATGTCGAATGGTTTCTCTGCGTGTTTGCAGTGAGGACGGCTTGATACCCAGCGACCCTGATGACGATGACTATGTGTACCTATCCCTACCTGGTTTCAGCTATTTTGTGCAATTTGCTTCTGTTTTGTTGTCGGCCAAGGACGATGCTGGAAGTATAGTAGATTTCTGTACTTCCATACATGCATCGGCGTTGGCTGTCAGTATTCCTTACTGTACTGTTTTCCAACAGACCGCCAGAGTCGGGGGATGAGTCGGGTAGTTCAATCGATGAAGAGGATCAAAAAGAAGGAGATATGGACAACAAACGAGCCCCTCATCCCAGCGACTCGCTTGTCAGTGACGATGATGTCGAAGAAGATGAGGGGTCTGGTGAAGACGAGGAGGAGGATCCGGCACTAGAGATTGACGAAGGCGATAGCCTACCTGCCAGTGAGTTCAAAGATGTCAAAGAATGGAAGGTGGGTGTTGCACCTCCTCGTGTGCTGCCGGCATTCGAAGGGCAGTCCAGGGCATCACTTTCTGTGCGTTCCCCCGACCTCCTCAGTATGGTGGATATTTTCTTTATGTTCTTACCCACGCAATTCTGGCAGAATGTCACAAGAAACACCAACAAGTATGCAACCTGGAAACGTAATCTCAACCCCTCAGAGCGTCAGCGGCCTTGGGTACCCGTGACACTATCTGACATACTTTCATTTTTGGCGATCCTTATAATGATGGGGGTGATGGGGTTGCCTGCTGAAACAGATTATTGGATTGGCGCTGTGTCAGACTTCTGGCAGTGACCAGACCTTGCAAGCATCATGGGGTACGTGAGGTATCAGAATATCAAACGTTATTTTCATCTCACTGACCCCCGTCTGGCAGCTCCTCGTGACTCCCCTCAGTATGACAAACTTTTCAATGTTCGAGTCTTTATTGAGATTATACAAGAATTGGGTCAGTGGGTGTCAATCGACAAGGGAATGATCCCTTTTAAAGGGCGTACCTACCTCAGGCAATACTTACCGAAAAAACCCATCAAATGGGGATTCAAACTGTTTGCTCTGTGCTGTTCAGTAACAGGCTATTTTTATACGCTGCTTTGTTATGAGGGTGAGGGAACGGTGCAGGACGATTCTGAGCACGGAATGACGTATGCAGTTGTTATGAAGCTTTTAGACCTAGCCGGCATCGACCAAAGCGGCAGGATCATCGCTTTAGATAGGTTTTACACAGGGCTGCAGTTGTTTTTTGACTGTGTCCTAAATAGGGGCATCAACTGCATTGGCACTATTGTCAAACCCAGGCTGAGGGCGGCAAAGGAGCTACTGGACGAAGTCAAGAAGAATAGTGACCGGGGCACGTCCGCAATGGCCACTTGGAGTCATAACGGAGTCACTATGCATGCTGTTGCTTGGAAAGACACCCAGGTGGTTTATTTTTTGTCAACTGTGTTGGGGGGTACCATGAGCCACGTCGAAAGGAGGCTGCATGGGGGGGTGGAGCTACGGTTCCAGTGAATTGTTTTGAAATTTGCAAGACATACACTCAGCACATGGGCGGCGTTGATACAGGTGATCAGTTACGACTTCGTTACGGAGTTGAGAAGGCGGTAAGATTCAACAAGCCTTGGTTCAAGTTATTTGCGGGTTTGTTAGATGTTGTGGTTACAAACACAACTATCATCTACAAACAGTTTCATGAAGAAAAAACACGGAAAGACATGCTCAAGGAACTTATTGAGGGTTTGGTGTCTTATGCGGGGATTTTTGGAGGTTCTAGGAGCGCAGCAAGTGGCAAGCGTGTGATATGCCCTAGCCATTTGGTAAGTCTTACAAACGAGGCGAGTGATGGTAAGCGCGGCGCGGGTAAGCAGAACTCGGTTTGTTGTGCGGTGTGTGCTAGTAATGGAATCCGCAAGCGTACCAGTGCTTATTGCAGCGATTGTCGCTATTTTTTTTGCCGAACTGGAGAATGTTTTCCGTGGCACACAGTCAATCATTTCGTTCCATCTGGGAAATGTAAGAGGCAGCCGTTGTGACAGTGATTGTCAAGGTTTTATTAGTTATTAAAGAACGGTTTTTTTACACAATTAGCTTCCACCGGGTTTAATTCAATTGAATTTAATAATATAACTGTCAAAACCACAAATAGGGATTAAAAAACTTGAAATTGGGTCGGATCCCCAAACGTGGCTTTAGATCCCCAAAAGTGGCAAACCGGTTAAGGGCTAGGTCCGTGAGTGACCGGGTAATTACCTAATCAACGGTTATGAGCCGCTGGCTCGGAAAGCGATTTACTGTACAATGCAAGTATATTAGCATGAGACACTTGATGTCTCACACACAGGTGTTTAGCGGAAACAAAAAGGCCCGATTTGCAAAGCTGTTACCAGATAGGTACATTCTCAAGTGCTCTTGTCAGGTTATAAATATTAATATATTAATATAATTCTGAACTGCGGTAGTTTTTCCAACCAGTATTAATATTAATAGCAGTTAACTGATATTAATATTATTAATATTGCTAGCGACATTCAAGTGTCAAACTGGAATTGGTTTTTCGGTTTTGTGTCACTTCCGGCGATTTTGGGACACTTTTTCGTTTTTGTTTCAAAATTTTGAAGTTTTGAAATTAACTGCTATTAATATATGCGTCCGCAAAAATGACGTAACATTTCCGCGGCTATAGTTTTTCCAACCAGTATTGATAGCAGTTAACTGATATTAGTATTATTAATATTGCTAGCGACATTCAAGTGCCAAACGGGAATTGGTTTTTCGGTTTTGTGTCACTTCGATTTTGGGACACTTTTTCGTTTTTGTTTCAAAATTTGAAGTTTTGAAATTAACTGCTATATGCGTCCGCAAAAATAACGTAAATTTTAGCGAAATGTTACAGTTAAACGTGAAAATTCAACATTTTGACACAACGAAAAAGTGATCCGAAATCGAAAAAGTGATCCGAAATCGAAAAAATGCCACAATCGAAAAAATTATTTTTTATTGACACTTGAATGTCAGTGAAAACAAACTTGAACTGTTACCTTTACCATTAAGTGAAATAGTTCAGAAAAAGATAAAGGAAAGAAGTAAAACCAAACTGAAGGGATGATTTCTGTGTCATAAATCTTTTTACTGCGTCACTCATCTGCCAAGTTTCAGCAGATGCAGTACACTTACTAATACATAAATACATACATACATCTGAACTATATCTTGAGGCGAGATCAAATAGGTTGGGAAGGCGAGATCAATGAGGTTGGAACTACGTAAAGGAAATTTCCTTGAGTCTCGAGCTCTGGGAATCCACTATAGAACACTATTGCCTGGTTGAGCTTTATTGGAAGAGCGCAAGGCATTTTGTTTTGCTTGTTGGATCACGAGTCGACATCTTGACAGTCTAAAGGTCCAGGTCATCATCTGGTAGCTGAACCTTGTTCGCTGCTATAAGTTGGGCCTCCATCTGACGGACCTGTTTCTTATCAAGCTGGACTTCTGCTGGGGCAAGAGCAGGTGCCATAGTGAAATGAAGGTTGCGGAGAGAACAAGTTTCTTGAGGTCTGGCCGTGCCTTCAGAGCCTGCTCCAGCTGTTCATCCGTGATTTCAGCACCTCCAGTAAAGTCTGACCTGCGGGGCATGCACAAAAACTGAGCCGTGCAGGTAGAAACGCTTTTACACGCTTAGAAAGGGAAACGGACCCGTCTTTGTTGTGCTGGCACCCCTGACGTTGCTCTTGAGACATGTTGGCTGCTACACCCTTTTTTGGGGAGGAGGGACGTCCGCCGCCTACCCCCCACGCGCGGGGGCAGGAGACGTGGCCGGCGGGGGGGGGGGGGGGGGGGGAGGCGGGACGTCCGCCACCTACCCCCCACGCGCGGGGCAGGAGGCGTGGCCAGCGGGGGGGGGGGGGGGGGGGGGGGCGGTGGGCAGGAGACGTGGCCGGCGGGGGGGAGGCGGGCAGGAGACGTGGCCGGCGGGGGGGGGGAGGCGGGCAGGAGGCGTGGCCGGCGGGGGGGGAGGCGGGCAGGAGGCGTGGCCGGCGGGGGGGGGGAGGCGGGCAGGAGGCGTGGCCGGCGGGAGGGGGGCGGCAGGCAGGAGGCGTGGCATGGCGCGCGGCGCCAGGGCGTGGCGCGTGGGGGGGGGGAGGGGCAGGAGGCATGGCGGGGCACGCGGGGGCAGGAGGCATGGCGTGGCGCGCGGCGCCAGGGCGTGGCGCGCGGGGGGGAGGGCGGTGGTCCATGCGCCCGGGGAGGGGCTGGCGGCCGACGCCTCCCTCAGCGCAGTGCCAAAAGTCGATTCGCCACGGGGTAGATGGCTCAGGCCACGCTGCCCCAGTCTTTCCCTTGCCTCTTCTGCCCCGAGCGCTACCTCCGACGAGAGGAGCTAGCTCTCCACGTGGCCTTGCATGTCTGGGCTGGCCAACCGCCCTCGGCGTGGCGACCCCCCCGCGACGAGCAGGGAAGTGCAGCAGCGCCGCCACCGCCCCTCTTCTTAGCCCGCCCGCCGCGGCGACGCCAGTCGTCGGTGACCAGCCCCCGCCATCGCGGCCCCCGCCATCGCGGCCCCCGCCACCGCGGCTTCCCCCACGGCGGCCCCCGCCACCGCGGCCCCAACGGCGCCCCCTGCCCCCACGCCTGCGCCAGCTAGGACCGGCGTCGGGCCAGCGCCGGCGGCTGCCGCCCGAGCCAGCGCCCGGCCCGGCCGACCCGTACCACGGCTGCGCAGGACAGGCCCCGGGCCGCGACCCGGAGGATCCCCGGGAGGAGGATCCCCCCTCTGACCCTTGCTTCGAGAACCTGCCCCCGCTCGCGCTCTCCGGCCCCGGCGCCACGTACTCCAGCCTCAAGTGGATCCAGCCAGGGGGGGACCTCGCTCTGTTCCTCTTGTAGTCCCCCCGTTCGTGGGCGGACTCACACCCCCCCTCCCTCTTCCCCCGCGTCACCCTAAACCACGGCTCAATAAAGCAAGTGGCGGTCGCGTGAACTGGCTACGAGCTATCCCCGGACTGCGCGGGCACGTGCGGGCCCGTGCGGGCCTGGCGGCGCCGGCCGGCAGAGAGAGAGAGAGAGAGAAGGTGAAGGGGGAGGGGGAGGTGGTCGGGGGAGAGGGCGGCGCGCGCTGCTACCACCCCGGGGTGGGGAGCGTGGCCGGGGGAGGGGGGCGGGCGGGCGCCGCCCGGCACGTGCCGGCAGGGGGGGCGCGGTCCGCGGGGGGGGGGGCGTGCCCCCCTCGGGCCACGTCAGCCGGGGCCGGCCCAGAAAACAGGAGGGGGCCCTTGCTCCACCCGCACCCTCGATGGGCTTGTATGACGGCTGGAAGACCTTGGGGCGCCTGTGCCCCGCCGAGCTGGATGCCTCGCGGCTGGAGCACCCCGCCGGCGCGCTCGGGGAGCTGGGCCCCGTGGCCGTAGTGCAGGACACGCTGGTCCAGTTGCAGGTGCTGGCGTACCAGGCCCGCCAGGCCCGTCCCGGTACGCCGGCCAATGTGTGCCTGTGGCCCGGGCTCGCCGCGGGCCTGCTCACGCACACGCTCGAGTACTGGACGGGGGCGGGGGGCGCGGCGCCCGCGCTGCTGGTGCTGGTAGCCGACAAGCCCGAGCACGTGACCCGGCTCAAGGCCGAGACGCAGGCCAGGCGGGTCCGGGCCCTGGAGAAAAAGAGCCCGTTTGTCAAGCTGCCGGCCGGCAAGCTCGCCATCGACCCCGGCACCGAACGCATCCTGCACGTACAGCCGGGGGGCGCGGTGGTCGTGCCCGGCGCCTTTGTCGAAGACCTGCTGGGGGAGCGCACCGCGCGCGCGTTGCTGCTCAGGCACCTGGGACAGCTCCTGCTGGGGCAGGACTGGCTGCGGCACCGGCTGGCCCGCGCGGGCACGGACGTGGTGCTGGACCTCGGCGGGGGGTGTTGCTGGCGCCTGCCGGCCGGCGCCAAGGCGTGGGAGAAGCACGCGGGGGACGGGCCCTGGGCGCCCGTGACGGCGGGCGAGGCCGACGTGGGGTGCTTTGGGTGGGCGCTGCGGTGGTGGTCGCTGCACGGCCGCGCTGCGCTGGCGGCGGTGGAAACCACGGACACCGACTTCTGGCTGCTGGGCCTGCTGCTGCTGGCCTCGCCCGCCGGCCGGGGCAGCAGGCTCTGGCTGCGTTTCTACCACAAGCACCTGCTGGACCTAGCCCGCACCCACGAGCGGCTGCGCGCGGGCCACAAGCTGTGGCCCGTGCTGCGCGCGCTGAGCCTGAACGGCTCCGACTTTTTGCAGCACAAGGACGTGTGCCCGGGGGTAGGCGGCGAGTACCTCTTCCGTGTGCAGGTGCTCAGGCACCACCCGTCGCGCGAGGCCCTGGCGTACGCCGACTTCGCCGGCTTCCTGCGCGACGTCTGCGACACCTACAGCCTCAAGGCCAACCGGCCGCCGGCGCCGCCGGATTGTGATGCAGTCGAACTGCACGGGCGGCTCGCCCGCGTGCACAAGAAGCTGCCGGCGCTAGACCAGCTGCGCCAGAGCTGGACCCTCCATACCCAACAATGCGACTACTGGATCGGGAGCCTGCGGGGCCTAGCGCCCCCGCCGGAGCCGGCCCAGGTGCCGGAACCCTCGCAGGTAGCCAGTACGAGTCAATAAAAGAAGCAAGCAGGAGTCGGGTCTAGTTTATGTTCTTGACCAGAGAGAGAGAAGGGAGTTGGTACCTCCAGCCAACCAGGCGGGGGGGGGGGGTGCCCTGCCCGGTTGATCCATGCCTGCCGGGGCGCCACTGCCGCTAGCGCGCCACGAGCCGCAGGTGCGGCGCCTCGGACAAGCGGGCCAGGCCGGCGTCCGTGAGCCGATGGCAGTCGGACAGGTCTAGGCGCCGCAGGCCCTGCAGCCCGGACAAGTGGGCCAGGCCGGCGTCCGTGAGCCGGTCGCAGTAGGAAAGGTCTAGCTGCCGCAGGCCCTGCAGCCCGGACAAGTGGGCCAGACCAGCGTCCGTGAACTGGTCGCAGCCGGACAGGTTGAGGTACCGCAGGCTGCTCAGCCCGGACAAGTGGGCCAGGCTGGCGTCCAGGAGCTGGCGGCAGCCGGAGAGGTCTAGGTGCCACATGCCGCGCAGCCCGGACAAGCGGGCTAGACCGGCGTCCGTGAGCGATACGCAGTCGGAGAGCTTCAGGTACCGCAGCTGGTGCTGTCAGGAAAAGGGGGGGCAGGCGTCCAGGAGCAGGCGGCAGCCGGACAGGTTGAGGTACCGCAGGTTGTGCAGCCCGGACAAGCGGGCTAGACCGGCGTCCGTGAGCACTCTGCAGCCGGACAGGTTGAGGTACCGCAGGTTGTCCAGCTGGGACAGGTGGGGGGGGCTGGCGTCCGTGAGCTGGTGGCAGCCGGACAAGTCAAGCTGCCACAGGCTGTGCAGCCGGGACAAGTGGACCAGGCCGGTGCCCGTGAGCTGGTGGCAGCCGGATAAGTCAAGCTGTGCTGTGCAGCCTGGACAAGTGGGCCAGGCCGGCGTCCGTGAGCCGGTTGCAGCCCCCGAGGTTAAGGTGCCGCAGGGCGCACAGCCCCGACAGCCCCTTGAGCCCCGCGTCCTCCAGCCGGTGGCAGCCGGAGAGCTCCAGGCGTTGCAGGCTGTGCAGCTCCGACAGCCCCGCGAGCCCGTCCGTGAGCCCCGTGCAGCCAGAGAGGCCCAGACGCTCCAAGCAACGAAGCTCGGCCACGGCTTGCAGCTCGGCCCGGGAGAGTTCGCTCCGGCCGTACCACAGCTCCAGCCACTTGATACAAGGGAAGACCGCTGGCAGGAGCGCGGTCGCCTGCCGTGGCCCGCAGGTCGGCGTGAGGACGGCCCGGTCCACCACCACGTTCCGAAAGCAGTGTCCCGCCAGGGCCTCCAGGCACACGGAGTACAGCCAGAGCTCTGCTACGCGCGTGCGAGCGCTGTCCCAGGCGTTGCCTGTGAGGGCTAGGAAGGTTCGCACCCTCGCCTCATCCTCCAGCCGGAGCTTGGGGCAACGGTAACCCCCCCAGAAGCCCGGCTCGTGCAGGCGCCGGGCCGACTCGGGGCACAGGACCGCTAATTGGCCCAGGCGGTCCCAAGCGAGCAAATCCCGGGCCCGGGCCAGCGCCAACAGTTGTGCAGCCCCCGCAGGGGCCGTCGTCATGAGCGGCTGGCTTTGTAGCAGAGCAGCCGGGCGGCCCCGGCGGTGGCTCGGGGGCAAAGGGGGGGGGGGTGGCGGGGAGGGGAGGGAGTGCCAAACCGGGGCAAGGGCAGCGAGAGGAGCGCAGAGCAGGAATGAGTGCTACCAGCAGAGGGACCGGGCAGGAAGGAGGGGGGGGGGGGGGGGGGCAGCCGGCGCGGCCGGTAGCGGCTAGCTGCTCGGCCAGGAAATTTCTCTGGCCCCCAGACCACCGCACGCGCGCGGACCGCTAACCCGTGCTCGGGGCCCCGCAAGCACCCGGGGGGAGCTCGGCTCCGCCTGCCTGGGCCGGGGGGGGAGGGCAAGAACGCCGTCAGGTTTCGTCAGGTTCCGTCAGGTTTATTACTGGTCAGGACCAGCCGGAAGCGCCATCACGTTTCCTAGCCACCCAGGCGGCCCCCCCACACCCTCTGCGGCCTTCTTTGTCTCTCCTATCCCTGCGCGCGAGAGTCATAGTGGGCTAGCGAGGCCAGTTCGTACTTCCCCCCTTCTCCCGCCCGCAGGACTTCCTTGACCGACAGCTCGTAATCCAGGTACAACTTCTGTTTCGTACCGACGGGCGCCGCGAGGCGCGCCGCCCACGTGGCAGTGCCCTGCGCCGGATTCAGGGTCAGGCGGAGCGACGCGCAGGCCAGGCCGGGGGGCAGCGCCACCTCGGCCGACCAGGGGCTCCGCGTCTGCAGTTTCGTGTGCATCAGCTTGGTGACGGGGAAGGCGTCGTCCAGCCAGGGAGCGGGCGGTGACAGCAGCGCCACGTGCCCCGCCAGGCCTTGCTTACCGTGTTTGGCCCAGCCCGCGGCATCGCCGCGCTGGGCCCGGTACGTACTCCTCCGGGGGGGGCAGCACCTTGCGTTCCGGCCGCGGCGCGTCCGGGCAGGTACCGTAGTGTCGATTGATGCAGCCGACCGGCAGGGCCTCGCCGCAGAATTCGCACGTGTGCTTGGCCGCGCACACCAGCGCGTGCGACGACCACCAGGTGCGCTGGCCCTCCCAGCAGGCTACGAAGCCACACTCCTGGCAGCGGGCCCGCAGCTGGTTGACCCGGCGCCGCCACGACAGGTCGGGAAAGAAGGGCTCGGCTTCGGGCAGTGTTTGGTTGCACAGCGGGCACCGGTTCTTGCGCCACTGCCGCAGGCAGGGGCCACAGAACAGATGGCCACACCCCTTGGTCTGCACGGCCTCCTGTAGCAGGCCGGAGCAGATACAGCAGCAGAACTCGTGCTCGCTCTGGCAGGTCCAGTCGAACCAGGCCGGGTCGACGGGCTCGGCCAGCGCCCGCGCGGGCTGGGTGCTGTCCATGGACCGCTCCCCGTTTTGGGGGTGAGCAGGGCGCCGCGGGCCCAGGGGGCGTCGGCCGGGGGGGGGGGGAGAGAGACGGCGCGGCCGCACGCGCACGCGGGCTGCGGAGAGGGGGGGAACGGCGTCCCCGCCCCGGCGCCCACCGGCCGCGCCCACCGGCCGTGGTCCTGGCGCGGCCTCGGGGCGGGGAGAAGGGGGAGGGCCTCTCTCGCCCTCCCCCCGCCCCCCCCCACGGGAGGAGGGGGAGGGGAGAGCCACCGCTACCTTGGCCGTCCGACACGGTGGCCCGCCAGAGCGCGGTATCGCTGGCCAAGGGAGGGCAGAAGAGAGGGTCGGGGGCGCGTTCTGGCGGGCGCGTTCTGGCGGGGCGTGTAGGCCCCCCCTCCTGCTCCGTCTTGGCGCCAAGCCGGCCGGCGAGTTCAATTTCTGCCCCCCTCGAGGATTCGCAACTCTGGCAGGCCTGCCGCCAAGCGCCAGCCCCGCCCTCGTCAGTGCTCCGCAATTGGTCGGCCTAAGGTCTCGCAGGTGCCTCAGCTTCCATAGGAAGGGGAGAGCCGCTCGCCCGTGATTTCTGGGCAGGAGTCCACGTTTAGGTATAGCAGCTCTGGCAAGCCCGCCAGGTACGCAGCCCCGCGCGGGTCAGTTTCGGGCAAGAGCTAAGGTTTAGGTGTCGCAGGCCTTGCCGGCCCGCCAGGCACGCCAGCCCCGCGTCAGTCAGTTCCTCGCAATGGCCCAGGTCCAGGTGTTGCAGCTGGCTCAGCCTCGCTAACCCCCCGAACCCCGCGCCGGTCAGTTGCGTGCAAAAGCTCAGGTCTAGGTGCCGCAGCGCTGGTAAATGTGCCAACCACCCGAGCTCATCGTCCAGCAGTCCCTCGCAATAGCCCAGGTCCAGGTGTTGCAGGCGCAGCAGCCTCCACCCCCGGAGCCCCCGGCCGGTCAGCCGCGGGCAAAAGCTCAGATCTAGGCGCCGCAGCTCCTGCAGGCCCGCCAACGGCGCCAGCCACGCGTCCTCCAGGCGGTGCCAACGGCTCAGATTCAAGTGTTGCAGCCGGCCCTTGTTCGCCAGGTAGGCTAGGCCCGCGCCCCCCTTGGCGTCCCACCCGGTCAGCTCCAGGTGCTGCAGCTGGTCTAAGTCTGCCAAGTGCGGTAGCGCGGCCTCCGTTAACCGCACGCAGCGCCCCAGGTCCAGGTGTTGCAGCTTCCTAAGGCCGGCCAAAGGCCTTAGCCCCTCGCTCGTCAGCTTGTTGCAGGAGTGGAGGTTTAGGTGCTGCAGCTCTCGGAGGTTGGTCAAGTGCGCCAGCGCCGCGTCCGTCAGCGCAGTACAAAAGCTCAGGTCTAGGTATTGTAGCTGGTGCATTCTCGCTAAGTCTAGCAGCCCCGCGTCGGTTAGCCCTGTGCAGTCCTTCAAAGCCAGGTGCCGCAGCTGTGGCAAACCTGCCACGTACTGCAGACTCCCGTCCTCTAGCTTCCGGCAATGGCTCAGATCCAGGTGTCGCAGCTCTGTCAAGCCCTGCAGCCCCTCGCCCTGCAGCCCCTCGCCCGTCCTCAGTCCGGTGGCAAGGCTTAAGTCTAAGTAGCGCAGACGGTTAGGCAATTGCCTCACCATCCCGTCCACCAGTGATTTACAAAAGCCCAGGTCTAAGTGTTGTAGCTCTGTTAGCTTTGACACGTACCTAAGCCCCGCGTTCGTCAGTCCTTGGCAATACCTGAAGGATAGACGTTGAAGTTTGCGCAGCTCCGGCAGCTTTTCTAGCCCCGGGCCCGCCAGCCCTGTGTAACGTAGCAGCTGTAGGCTTTGCAGCTCGGGGAGTACTTCGGCTATGCCGCACAGCAGCTCCCGGAAGAGGAAGGGCTTCCACTCCGGCGGCCAGTCTTTTAGCACTAGTCCCTCGATCACCACACAAGGGCTTAGCCGGCGGGCCTCGGCCAGGGGATCTGGAAGCCCGGCCCGCCTGCAGCCCGGACGCCCGGGGGCGCGCCCCGGCCTGCCAGGCCTGGCCCCAGACCTCGACCAACGCCCGGAGCCTCGGCTGAGCTACGTCCACCTCTCGGTCGCCGATCCCGGTCTCTCGCCAGACCGCGGGTGCCTGCAACAAGCGTTCGTGCCACGGCGACACACAGGCCAGTGCGGCTAGGTCAGCCCAGTCCAGCCAGCGCGCGAGCTGCCGCTGGCACTGCGGGGGGGGCGGGTAGGCCGCCATGGAAGGAAGGCGTGGTGGTTTCGGTGCACCGCTTTAGTAGTCAGGCGGGGGCCCGGGGGGGGGGGGGGGTGGAGGTGAGGGGGCGGCCCCTGCTCCCTTTCCTTCCTACCCGTGGGCAAAGCAGGCCGGGAGGAGGGAGGGGGGAGCGTGCCCCCCTCCCCCTCGCTAGGAGCGTGCCCCCCCTCCCCACCGGGGGCGCGGCGGCCGGCGGCCCGGAGAATCCCCCTTCCTCCTCTGCTGGCCCTTGGGCGGCCGCATGTCCGTAGCTCTGAGGCGGGCCGCCGGCCGCCGGCGCCGGCTGGCGAATGAGCTGACTCTGGCCGAGCAAGACTGTCGTTACTTCGAGGACCTGCTGGCGACCATGACCGGCCACGCCGAGAGGCTGGAGTGCCTGGCCCGCCTGCAGCGGGCACAGAACGCCCGCACCGCGGCCGCCGGCCTGCTGGCCTCTCTGCCACGAGGCCCGCCCGCCGTGCCCACTCCGGCCGAGCGCGCCACCGGGCGGGGCGCCTAGTCTACGGGCGTGCTGCCCGGGCCGGGGGCGCCGCGGCGCCTGTCCTCTTCGCTAGGCGGGGGGGGGGGGGGGGGCGCGTCGACCCGGCCGGCGGTGCCAAGGGCTTGGCGCACAGTTTTCTTTTTTTATGTCGTACTAAAAAACGAAGCCATTATATGATACGAGGAGAGGGAAGGGGCAGCGCGTGTGCTAGCCTAGCCTACGTAGGTGCAGGAGGCGCCCTGGGGGGTGTTAGTGCAGGCATAGCCCGGCCCGCACGGCCGGGTAAAGTAGCAGTCATCACGCAGCTGGCAGCGGTAAGAGCCCGGCGTGTTCTGGCACAGCATGGACGTGCCCCCGCAGTCGCCCCCGGCCGCGCGCCCGGGCCCCGTCTCGAAGAACACCTCGGTTAGCTCCACCCGGGTGGAAGGGTTGAAGCCCGTCGGGTACGGGTTGCCGCTCCGGCCGGCGACGAGGACCACGTAGCGCCCGTAGACTGACTTGCCGGGGTCTACCCACCAGCGCCGCGGGTTGAAATAAGTAGTCACGTCCTCCGGGACCCAGTCTACCTGCAGGCCCCGCTGCCACAGCGCAAAGGGTCCGCTGGAGCTGTTGCCGATGCCCAAGGTCAGGTTGTTGGGCCCCGTGTGTTGCGCGAGCCCGACCATCCCGACCAGCGCGAGCCGGTGCAGCAGGTGGACCCCTCCCAGGTCGTAGACCAGGCTGCCCCCCCCGTAGGTCACGCCCCCGATGACCCGGCTCTCCGTGCCGGTGTACAGGCCCGTGTCCTGGTGGTAGTCCGGTGCCGTCCAGGCCGCGTCGAACTTGTAGTCAAAAAGTAGGCCGGCGGGCGCGCTGGGCGCGATGTCGTCGGCCACGCGGAACCGCACGTCGTCGAGCGCTACCTGCGTCTGGCCCGGCAGGCTTTCCGTGAACGCCAGCAGCACGTAGCGGGCCACCGCCAGGGAGGCCGGCTCGAACCAGGACTCGGCCGACGACCAGCTGGTGGCGGGGGACCAGCTGGTCTGCACGGCGTCCCACCAGTGCTGCGGAGAGTCGCCGGCGCCCACGCTCACGTACACGCGCGTGCACCGCGGGGCCGAGGAGGTAAAGGCCGAGGGCGTGAGCCCGAAGCCGCGCAGACGGTACACCGCCCCCAGGTCGACCCGCAGCCATTCTCCGACCAACCCGACGGGTTGCGTGACCCCGGGCACCGCCGGGCACGCCGTACAGCCGCCGGTGGTGGGGCTGAAGCTAGCCGGGGACCGCCAGTACAGCCCCCCCACCGCGTCGAAGGCCGCCTCGCAGCCGCCGGTCCCCGCCCAGCCCTGCGCGTACGCGGAGGCGGTGCAGCGCACGCCGCGGTCCGCGAGCGTGAAGTTGCGCCCGGGCCGCGTCGTGGGCGGCGCCGCGCCCAGGGCGCACTCGTCCACGTCCAGGCAGGTGGCCGGGTAGCTGCCCTCGCGCAGGTTGGGCCGGTAGCCCGCCCCGCACGCGCAGCTGTAGTTTCCTTCCGTGCCGCTGGTGCAGGCCAGGCCCTGAATCCCGCCGCACAGCCCCGTGTGCGCCTGCGCGAAGCTCGGGTACAGCTCGGGCACGCGGGCCGGGCGCGGCACTGCCAAGCCCGTGTCGTTGCGCGGGTAGATCCGGACCAAGACCCAGCGGAAGGCCACGTACGCCCGCGTGGTCGACAGCACGACGTAGCTGCGCTTCTCGAGGGGGGGCCACGGCCCGTCCTGGTCCCCGTACGGGGAGTCGAACAGCTGGATCCAGTCGGTGTCGGCCGCGCTCTCGGTCCCGTACACGTACAGGACCCGGGCATTGCCTCTCGCGCCCGCCGGGGGATCGTACGGGTCCGCGTAGGTACTGGCCATCGGTGCGGCGCAGCTGCAGCCACTCGCCGCCCAGGGCCTCGCCGCCCGTGTACCTGCCGTTGCCGGGGTCGTACAAGCTGCGGCTCAGCCACTCCCGCGGCCGGGCCCCGGCCGCCAGCCCGGCCTGGTAGTCGGTCCCGTCAAAGGCGTGCCAGCACTGCGACGCGCCGCTGACGCCGGAGCAACTCGCGGTCCACGGGCCCAGCGACGCGGCCGGCAGCGCCTGCGTGAAGCGGAAGGGGGCGGGGGGCGGGTCCACCGCGCAGGGGTCCGGTGCGCCGGCGGGCGAGCTCAGCGCTCGCAGCGTCAGGGGGTGCGTGGCCAGCGCGGCGGCCAGGAAGAAGAAACCGGCGGCGGCGGTGCGCGAGGGGTTCAGCTGCAGGAGCGCGTCCGGCGCGCTCGCCAGCCTGGCCCGGTGGAAGATGCTCGCGTTGGCCTCGAGCACTACGTAGTCCGCCAGGCCGTCGAAGCCGTCGCCGTTGGCCTCGCAGGGCCAGAAACCCAGCTCGGGGGCCGGGGCGTCCTGGGCGGCCGACGCGGCCACGGGGCAGGCCGCTGCCTGGCAGCCCAGGCAGCGCAGCTGGCCGCGGATCAGCGCTCCTAGCTGGCCCGACGGGTTCAGGTACAGCAGGTCGGTGCTGCGCGGCCGCGACGGACAAGGGCGGAGCGACAGCTCCCAGCGGCCGCTGGCGGTCAGCCCGGGCAGGGCGCACAGGCCCGAGCCGCTGAAGAAGCTGTTCGCCTGGTACAGCGCGCCGGCGTCCGGCGGGGCGTACGCACCCACGGCCACGGGCTCGAAGGGCGGCGGCGGGCCGGGGAACGCCAGCGCCCACCAGCCGGCGGACTGCAGCCCCTGGCCGTCCGGCGTGGTGGTGAGGAACCGGAGCCCCCCCCCGTAGCTGTACGCCAGCACCTGCAGCCCCGGGTGCACGTACACGGGGTCCGCTACGTACTCGCAGGGCTCGAAGCGCAGCGACTGGGCGCGCAGGCAGTAGCGGAGGTAGTCCGGCCCCGCGGGGTCGGCCGGGTAGTAGAGGCGCCCGTTCGCGACCAAGATCCTGGCGCTGGCGTTGTGCGGGCGCGACCAGCAGTCGCCGAGCCAGGGCACGTAGGGCGTGTACCTGGCGCCCGCCCCGTTGTACGCGACCGGGAAGAGGCAGCGCGTGCCCCTGGCGTGCAGGGCCAGCACCTCGGCGCGCCCCGCCGTGGCCAGGCGGGGCGGCGGATACAGCAGGAACTGGGTCGCTTCGGCGGCCGGGCCCGCCCCGAGGAAGCGCAGCTCGTTCTCGCCGTAACGGAAGGCCAGCGCGGTGCCCTCGCTGCGGTTGCTGGCCTGCAGCGTGCCCGCCGGCCGGGTGACCGAGCCACGAGACAGCTGGTACCAGTTGGTCTCTGACAGGCCGAGCGCGTACGTCGGGCTGGCGTAGGCCATGCGCAGCACCCAGACGTCGGCGAGCCAGGGCACGTCCCAGGACGAGTTGGCGCCGGGTGCCAGCCACGCCGTCCCGGCCGCGCTGTAGTACGGGGCGCCGGCGCGCAGGTACTGCAGGCCCCGTGCGCCCTCCCCCCCGGCCGCGAGACGGCCGGCGTCGTCGAACCACCACCCGCCGTCCAGCGCCGGGGGCGAGGGCGGGCAGGGGGCCAGCAGGCTCAGCGCGCGCGTGGACGTGCCGGGCCGGCTGCACGCCGGCAGGCAGAGGCCCGACAGCCCCCAGAGGTGGTGACCGGCGTGCGCCAACACCGGCCCGCTAGCCTCTCGGTAGGGCAAGAGCTGCGCGAAGGCCTCCAGGACCCCTCCCTGGTCCGTGTACAGCGAGTAGTACCCCGCGTCGTCTTGCTGCGCGCGGACACGGGCGCTCTCGCCCGCGTTGGCGCACAGCACCAGCTCGAACGTGCCAGAGCCACAGTCGTCGCCGGTACAGCGCAGGCACTGGGTCAGAAAGTTGGGGGACGAGACGCTAAAGAGGTGGCCATCGCTCTGGTCCAGCCGGTAGTTGCGCAAGTAGAAGGGGTAGTGGACCGTCGTGTCCGAGATCCCCGTCGTGACCAGGCAGAGCAGAAAGACCAGCCCCCGGGCGGTGCGTAGGCTGGCGTCTTCTTCGTAGTACAGTCAGTGGTAGGGCGCCAGGGCCTGTTGCAGCACAAGGCCCGGTGAAGCCGACACTGACACGGGCGCCTGGGCGGAGGGCGACGGGGAGGGCGACGGCGATTGTCCGGGCGCCGGGTTCGCCGCCGGCCCGTAGTTGGGGCAGTAGCCGTCGCCGAGCGCGTGCCAGGCCTGGGCTAGCACGAGCAGCCACGCTCTCCACATGGGCTGGTGTTTTGCCTAGTACACTAGCGCCGGTGGCCGGCCGACGCGAGGAAGGGGGGGAAGAGAGCAGAATCCTCGCCCCCCCCCCCCCGGCGGGGCAGGGGCGGCCAGAGGGGGGAGAGGGAGAGCAGGGCCCCGGGGGCGGGGCGGGGGAGGGGGGGGGGGCGGCCCCACTTCCCTGCCCGTGTGCTGCAGTACTTAAAGAGCGCAAGAGCCCAGTTGCGCCGAGTCCCAAGCACAGGTGCTACCAGAGGGCGTGGCCCCAAGGGGATAGTGTGCACAGACAGGAGTTTCCAGCTGTGTGCACAGACAGGAGTCTCTAGCTGCGCTTGGTCCGCCATGCCACTCCAGCGCGCCCTGCCGCCCTGTCGGTCTTGGCCTTGGTGGTTAATACTAGCTACCTGCCTGTGGCCAGGGTCGGGCTTCTGTCCTTATGACCACCCGTACGGGACGGTCACTACCACGCCGACCCTGTCCAGTTCGCCCAGCGCCTCTGGGTCCCGGTCGCCGACCGCCTCCCGATCGCCGACCGCTTCCCAGTCGCTGGGCGCGCCCCAGTCACCGACCACCTCTGTGTCCTAGTCGCCGGCGGCCCTCCAGTCACCGACCGCCTCTGTATCCCGGTCGCCGGCGGCCTCCAGTCACCGACGGCCTCTGTGTCACCGACGGCCTCTGTGTCCCAGTCGCCGACCGCTTTCCAGTCGCTGGGCGCGCCCCAGTCACCGACGGCCTCTGTGTCCCAGTCACCGACCGCCTCTGTGTCCCGGTCGCCGACCGCCTCCCAGTCGCCGACCGCTTCCCGGTCGCTGGGCGCGCCCCAGTCACCGACCGCCTCTGTGTCCCGGTCGCCGACCGCCTCCCAGTCGCCGACCGCTTCCCAGTCGCTGGGCGCGCCCCAGTCACCGACCGCCTCTGTGTCCCAGTCGCCGGCCGCCTCTGTGTCACCGACGGCCTCTGTGTCCCAGTCGCCGACGCCCTCGGAATCGCCGACGCCCTCGGAATCGCCAACCGCCTCGGAATCGCCAACCGCCTCGGAATCGCCGACCGCCTCGGAATCGCCGACCGCCTCCGAGTCGCCGACCGCCTCCGAGTCGCCCACCGCGTCCGCCTCGGCCACCCCTACCCCCCTGCCGCCCACCAGCCTGGGCCTCAATGTCACGGGCGGGGCCGGCGGCAACTTCACCCTGCCCGCCAGCAACGACCCCAACGCTACCAGCTCCACCCGCCGCCGCGCGCTGTTGCAGGCGGGCCTGCCCACGGACCCGACGTACACCGTGGACTGGGGAGACGGCACGCAGCCCGTGGTGTGCAGCAACGAGGACGGCTCGTGGTGCACGCACGAGTACGCCGCCCCGGGGTTCTACACCATCCGCATCACGGGCAAGGTGCTGGGCTGGGCCATGACCCCGGCCTGGCACGCCCGGCAGCAAGAGCAGAGCGGCGGCACGTCGCTCGTGTCCATCGACAGCTTTGCCCAGCTGTACCTGCACCCCGACAGTGGCTACCACTTCCACGGGCTGCGTTCCTGGGAGGGCCTGCCCCCGCTGTCCACCTTGCAGACCTCGCACGTCCGCTCCGTCCAGGGCTCCTTCAGCTACATGGGCGACGCCTCGCTCGACGCGGCCGGGCTGGACGTGAGCGCCGCCGAGGTCACCGACTGCATGTTCGCCGAATCGCCGCAGATCACGTTCGGGTGGGGCGCCAGTTGGTGGGACTTACGACAGGTGCGCAGCGCCGCCTGGATGTTCGCGGCGACCACCCAGGCGTTCATCCCGGCCGAGTACTGGGGCTTCTGGTCGCTGGAGAACGCCACGGGCATGTTCAAGGGCGCGGTCAACCTCAACCTACCGAAGCTGGACTGGTACGCCCCCGTGCTGCAGGACGCCTCTTACCTGCTCGAGGGCGCCGTGTCCTTCAATGGCGATCTGCGCTTCCTCGGGGGACCCCCTCCGTGAACCTCCGGGGCCTGCTCAAGGGCGCGTCCGCCTTCAACGCACAGTTGCCAGGCCTGGACCTGACCAAGGTGGAGGATACGGAGGACATGTTTGCGGGCGCGACCTCGCTGACGGTCTTCAGCCTGGCGGGGCAGCAGCTCTCGGCGACGGAGGACACCCCCGACTGGGCGCTGCAGCGCGTGTGCGCGGGTTTCCTGGACCTGCCGGCGAACAAGCGGCCGGGGGGCTGCGAAGGGACCGCGCGCACCAGGTCGCCCAGCCCGACGCTGACGCCTACCCACTCGGTCACGAGCAGCCGCAGCGTGTCGGCGTCGCTGAGCCCGACCAACACGCCCTCGCGCTCACTGTCGTCGTCGCCCAGCGTAAGCAAGACTCCCGGCCTGCCTGCCCGTGGGGCGCCCTCCGACATCCGGCGCCTGGAGAGCCTGGCGCACGCGGGCTACTGCCTGCACCTGGGCGCCGGGGCGGGGCAGCCGGCCTCGGTCCTGGACCGGTGCCACTACTATGGCACCGACGTGCTGGAGATCACCGAGAGCGGGGCCTCGGCCCGGTTGTGCAAGTACCTGCAGACCAGCGGCTTCGGGGGCAGCTCCGGCTACTGCCTCGGCGTCACGGGCGCCGGGGTCGACTGGTACAACCCGGCGGCGTTCCCCTGGCGGTTCGAGCCCGTCGACTGGTACGAGTTTGCGCGCGGCCTGTACGGCCGGGACCAGGGCTGGGCGTACCGGCTCGCCTACGATCCGGCGCCGGGCGGCTACCTGTGCGCCGCCGGGCCGGACAACTCGCTCGTGCGCCAGGCGGACGGGTCCGGCGGCGCGTGCGTCTGGCTGCACCTGGCCGGCCAGTCCACGCCGCTCGCGACGCACCCCCAGTCGCTCTTCCTGCCCAACCGGCTGCAGCTGCGCCACGCCACGCTCGGCTGCTGCGCTCAGGCGGACCCGTGTGGCTTCCACCAGGCCAACACACGGCGCCTCTTCTGCGGCAGCTGCGCCAACGGCTGGGTCTCGCACCTGGGGCTGGGGCTGGGGCTCGGCGCCGCGAGCGGCGAGCAGAACCTGCGTGATCTGGCCCTGAACGTGCCGGAACGCCCGACCGTAGCCGACACCGAAGTCCTCTGCTACACCAGTTCGGCCTGGCTCAGCAGCACCGAGCTAGCCAGCCTCTACCCGACCACGGCCCAGCCGGCCAGCGCGGTGCAGCTGTGGGTCAGCCTGGTGCAGGGCGAACGGTACGACGCCAGCTATGGCTACGCGTACCGTGTCTTCCACACGCAGGGCGGCCCCGCGCGCGTGCTCGAGGCCTCCTCTTCCGACTACAACCTCGCCTTCGTGGAACAGAGCGAGAGCCTGCCCGGGCCCAACGTGGACGAGTTCTACCTCGTGGGCGCGGCGGGCCCCCTCCAGGAACCCTGCTCCCCCGCGGGGGACACGAGCGCCTACTGCACGGTGCACGCCCCGACGACCACCACGACCACCACGACCGTCGCCCCGACGACCGGGGCGCCCACCACCACGACCACCACGACCACCACGACCGTCGCCCCCCAGCCCTGCGCCGGCTGCCAGTATGTTGCTACCGTCTGCAGCACCTCGGTACCGGGGGGCGTGTCTTGTACTTGCGCCCAGAACTGCCCGGGCCTGAATTCCGTCAACAGCCCTACTGGCTCCTGCCGCAGCGGCTGCTACTGCGGGCAGAACAGTCAGCCGTCCTGGTATCCCGGGTGGCTTTGCAAGTGCACGACCAGCTGCTACAACGCGGCTAGCTGCTTTGGCGACTGTCAGTGAGCCGTCGCGCCGGGCCGCGCCCGGGGACCGCCGGCGCTGGCGGCCGGCGCTGGCCGACCGCTGTGCTGGTGTGGCCCACCGGAGGCTGCCCCTCCCCGGCCGACACCCCGGGGGTTGGAGCGCCGGGTTTTTACTAGACCCCAGCTCCCCGGCCTGGCAGGGGGGGGAGAGGGGCGGACGACGTCCTACCAAGCCACACCAGAGGGCTGGTGAGTTTATTAAAAGAAAGCCCCTCGCCCGAGTGGCGCGCGGCCTGCAAGTGTTTCTCGGCCAGGCGGAGGCTGGATGCCTGTTTGGTCAGCACGGCGCACACGTCCCGCAGCTGCCGGCTAAAGCTCTCTACCTGCGACCGCAGCTCGCGCTCCCGCCGCTCGCCGCCGTCACCTTCGCCTTCACCGGCCGGCGCGGCCGCCGGGGCCGCCAACGGGTGGGGTCGCCAGTCAGCTGCTTGGCGATGTAAAGGAACGGCTTCTCGAAATTGTAGTTCGACTTGGCTGAGATATCGTAATACTGAAGATTCATCTTCCGGTGGAAAATAATGTCGCGGGGTTTCACTGCCATCTCTTTGGAATCCACCTGCAAGGGACAAAACATCGTGTGACGGACGACATTACTAGATCCTTATGTGTGGCTTGAACGCGCACCTTATTTCCACAGAGAACGATGGGAATATTTTCGCAAACGCGGACTAGATCTTTGTACCAGTGAGGAACACTAAGAAAGCACATGACACGTAAGGGCACGCATGAACAAGAACACAGAACAAAGGAGTTTAGATAGAAAATACCTTGAGTATGTGACTCGGGCAGTCACGTCAAACATGAGGATTGCGGACTGTCCACCGATGTAGTACCTGCGTGGTGCGACAAAGGTAAGAATTCACACAGTTACGGAAATGAAATGGTTTAGAAGCGAGAAAATACCCATCACGCAGTCCACCGAACTTCTCCTGTCCTGCTGTATCCCAACAGTTGAAGATGACGGCTCCTCGATTTGTGTAAAAGGGAAGAGGGTTCACTTCCACTCCCATGGTAGCTGCGAAAAAGAGAGAAGCAGTCACAGCGTGAGAATACTACTGAAATTACGATCTTCATGATTGACAACAATAAAGATGAAGGCAAAAATACCAACGTATTTCTTAGTGAACTCGCCAGTGCGATGACGCTTGACGAAGGTTGTCTTGCCCACACCTCCATCTCCGCACAATATCACCTTGAAGCGAGGGACGTTCTTGTCCTTGACTAATTGTGCTGCTCTTTCAGCCTGAGGACAAAGAAGTGAAAAGAATGACTATTTGCTTGAGCAGTAACATATGAAAAAAATCAAAACAGAAACTAAAATAGATAGTACGTACATCAATCCATCTTACTTTACCGATAGGCCTGAAAGAACAGGCTGCCAATTTGCCCAGGGTGGGATAATCTATTGCCTTTTTGTCCCGCGCGGATGTGCATTATTGGCATTAGTGTCTCGGCCGGTCCGGTCTGGGAAAAGTTGCATTCGCGTCGGTATAAGTGGCAATTGTGACCCGGCCGGTCCGCACACAATGGTGACACGTGTCCACCGCAACCAGTGTCTGGTTTTTTACCTTAGGCCGATTTTTCATAATTCGGTCCCTTGTACCCGAGGCATGTTCCCGTGGGCGGGCGTGGTGTTCCATGGGTGTCAGAGGGCAGTGGTGTGTGGGTGTAGTGTCTCGGGGGGTAGAACGAGTGTCTGAATCTACTGGTGAAGACAAAAAGTGATTATCTCCATGTTTGAAAAAGTTGTGAGTGTCGGCTGGTCTGGGTAGGGGGAGTGCCTCGTGTTCCCGTGTGTGCCTCGTGTTCCTGTGTGTGTCCAAGGGGCAGGACGTGTGTGGGGTGTGTGTTTCGGGGGGTAGACAGCGTGCCTGAATCGAATAGTGAAGACGGGAGCACAAAAGCTCAAGGTTTGGAAAAGTTTGATGTGTTTGTGTGTGCAGTCGCCATGACGGTCCTAGTGGTACTTGCCACCGTGCCGGCTTCAGCTGCCAAGGACGCCAGTGTGCCTGCTTTGACCGAGGTACGATCCCTGACCAAACGCCAGCGTAGGAACAAGGCCAGTCGCGAGAAGAGAAAGAAGCGGCGCAAACTCGAGAAAGCCGGACAGGCGGCTCAGCAGGTGACGGGCGGTCTGGGTGTATTGAACACCGGAAAGCCCGTCCCTGTGGAGACGCCTGGACAGGCAGAGCAGCGGGCGGAAGGCGGTCTGGGTGTATTGAACACCGGAAAGCCTGCCCCCGTGGCTATGTCTAGCTGGCTCTGGATGAGCTTTGCCCCTTCCTATTCTAGTGACGAGAGCCTTCCCCTACTGATGGCGTTTGATGAGGCTGGTCCCAAGGGCAAGGCAGTCCAGAGGTGTTTCACGGTAGAAGAAGTGCGAAACGAAGAAGGGCACGGCAAGGGCTACACAAAAAGAGCGTGGACTGATTTCGTGGACAGGGTGGTGGCAGCGGGACAAAAGGCCTACAAAGAGGCCAAAGCAGGCACCGTCGACGTACGAGCCGCCTGTCTTCCACCCCCAGGGCTGTGCGCCTTCCGGCCTCTCCTTTCCGCCTGGGGACACCGACGTGGTCTGCCCCGTTCGCAACTTGGGCAATGCCGGCTGCATGACCGACGCGTGGCTGTGTGCTCTGCCCCGCCTGCAGCGCAAGTACGTCGACATGTGCCACAGAACCTACCACGGCCTTATGACCTTTGACGAGCTCCTGGGCCTTGCTAGCTACACTTACCACCAGGCTCGTGTCCGCCTCACACTCAAAAAAATCAAGTGCAGCCACCGCGAGCTTGTTCTCAAGAAGTCTGGCGTCTATGTCGTCGCAGGACAGTCACACGCCGTAGCCGTAGACTGCGCCAGGCGCCTCATCTTCAACCCCTGTGTCGAGCACGCCTCCACACTCGACGCCGAGAACCTCGCTGCCCAGGGCATCCCGGACACGAAGGGAGGTATCGACGTCGCTAGGCTAGTGAGCACAGCGCTCTGAGTCGTTTACACACAAAAATCATTAAAGGGTTCCGGGGTCCGGTCATGTGTGTCAGTCGACACTCTCCCATGGTGCAGTCGATACGTGGTCCAAATCGGCACCCAGGCAGTATATATTTTCCCAACCACGCCGGACCACCCGGGGACGCGGGAAGGGGAGACCCACCGCAACCATGATCAAACAAGTGTAGTATCCCCCCGGTAGACTGCCTGGATTATGTTGGCGGTGGGACCCCCCCCTCCCCTCTCGTGCCCCCCCCCCCCCTCCTCGCGTGTGTGGTCCGGATCGGACGTCTGGTTGTATACTTTGTGTGGACCGCTTTGGACCACGCACACCCTGCACCGTGAGCTGTGTCGGCCGTACCATGGGCACGGGACCAAGGTACAGTCGACGCGTGGTCCAATCGGTACCCAGGCAGTATATCTTTTCCCAACCACGCCGGACCACCGAGGGACGCGAGAGGGGGGGAGGGGGGGAGGGGAGGGGAGGGGGGCGTACCGCCAACATGATCAAACAAGTGTAGCATCCCGGTAGAATGCCTGGATCATGTTGGCGGTGGGTCCCTCCCTCTCGCGTGGTCGAAGGGGGGCGTGTGTGGTCCGGATCGGACGCGGAGACGTATATCTTGTTTGGACCGCTTTGGACCACGACACCTTGCACCATGAGCCGTGTCGGCCGTAGTGTGGGCACGGAGCAGAGTGCGGGGATGGTCCGGATCGGACGCCTGGGGGTATATTTTGTTGTGGGCCGCTTTGGACCACGACACACACACACGTCGATCGAACCAGTGCGTCACCTCGCGTGACTGCCTGGATCATGTTGGCGGTGGGTACCCCTCCCCTCCCCTCCCGCGATGTGTGGTCCGGGTCGGATGTGGGGACGTATATTTTGTGTGGACCGCTTGGGACCACGCACATACTGCACGGCGGGCCGTGTCGACCGACCGTGCGCATGGGTACCACGTGCACGACGGTACCGTGGGCCGTGTCGGCCGACCGCGAGCATGGTGACCACGGGCACGACGGCACGGTGAGCCGCGTCGGCCGACCGCGGGCACGGAACAGGTAGTGGTCCAAATCCGCCCGGATTTTTCTAGTCTGTCCTTTTGGTGGCTTTGGCCGGCCTTTGGGGCCTTGCGGTCCAAAGGAGCGGTCCATGCAGTTGAGAATCTAATTAGGCACAGAGGGCGGATTTGGACCACCGCGGGGGTGGGGGACCTGCCATGTCCCGGGCTGAGCCGCAGGCCGGGATTTGCGGGAAGATTTTTGCGTTGGCGTGTGAAAGCTGTTGTTTTTTTCTTCTTGGCTTTATCATTACAGTGTGTCGAAATGCTGGCCGTTTGTCCTACCTGTGGCGCCTGCTTTTTCGAAGGGCAGCTGTATTGGTCGGGGACTTGCAAAAAAGGGGACCCCAAGGACCTTGCCTCGCTCGTGTGCCGCCCTTATGGCGACGGTGCCTGTATCAACCCCGCTCGTGATATCCCTGGCGGAGACACTTGGGAAGAACGCATGCGCTTCGTTGACAATTTTCTAGACGAGATCCTGTAAACTAATTAAAAAAACTTCTCCTCTTGTTATATTATTTAATCAGCAACAAATGGAAGTTGCGAGGTCGTACAAGCGGCGGCGCCTCGACGGTGCGACCGACGACTTTGTGCTACCGGTCGACGGACAGAGTGGCGACGTCCTTGTTTCGGACGGTGACGGGGGCGTGAGATGGGCAACAGGCGGAGTGGCCGCGAACGACGCGGTAGCGCTTAATACTGCTCACAGACTGACTACGTCCGGGAACCCGCACTTGGTTGATCTAGCGGACCTGATTACCTTGACGCTGGACACCGAAGCCAAAACTAACCAGCCGGCCGGGATGACTTCTAACAGCTCCGCGGGCTTTGTGGCCTCGGCCTCCAGCAATTCCGCCCAGGCCTACCTGGCCTTTGACAGCGACTTTTCGACCTTGTGGGGCACCACTGCCCCCGACAGCTACAGCGGCAACAGCTACACCGCCATGATCGAGACGATGGTCGATAATCTCCCTGTGCCTGGCGCGTGGCTCCAGCTCGATCTGGGCCAGCACGCCAAAGTCGCTGCTTACCACTTCACGTCTGCGGGTGCTCTCACCGCGCCCAGGGACTGGGTAGTCGCTTATAGCGCGGACGGCAGCCGGTGGTTCACTTGGGACAGCCAGACGGCCCAGACCTTTGTCGGCGACAGCCTGCGCACGTTCACGCCTGCAGCCGCAGCCGAGTACGCCAGATACTTGCGCGTAATCTGCACTAAAAACAACGGGGCGGGGGTTTGGTACATGCGGAGCCTGGCCTTCGACTACCAGCTGTACAATGCCGGCTGCATCGAGAACACCAGTTATCCGACCAAGGCCTCGCAGCTAGCGCCCAAGGCGTACGTCGACCACCAGGTGGCAGGAGCAGTGAAGTTCTCGTCGGTCATGCCTACCCAAAACGACTGTGTCGTGACCATGGACCCAGACGGCTCGATCTTTGCGGTCAAGGACAGGACGCTCAAGCAGCCGTCTTTGGCTCCCAGCGGTAATGGCGCGATCGTGCTCATGGACACTGACTTTACAGTCACGACGATCCCAGACACTCTCGCGAGGCTGCCGGACCCTCTGCCCGCCTCGACCGCACAGCTGGTGACGGTCGATCCAGACGGCGTGCGAGGTCTGAGCGGCCAGGTAAGCTCGTCGACGCTCACGCTGGCAGGGGCTGGCGGCAACAGTACGCTTTCCGCGCCTGCCACTGGCTCCGTCGCGCTCAAGCTGCCTGTGGCCCTGCCCAGCGCAGGCACCAAGCAGTTCGTCACGCTCGACAGCGCGGGCCAGTTCGCTACCGGTGCCATTGGCTTCCAAGGGGGAGACAGTGTAGCAATCGGGACTTCCGCGGGCGACGGACAGCAACCATTCGCCGTCGCAATAGGCACTCAGGCAGGCGCGAGTGGACAGGGCCAGTTTGGAGTTGCTGCTGGCTACCGGGCGGGATACTCTGGCCAGTCGGATCTCGCCGTCGCGATCGGTGCCTACTCCACGGAGAGCACACAAGGTCATCAGTCTCTGTCGGTCCCTATGCTAGTACGCTCGGCGTACGGTCGGTTGGGATCGGCAGTACGGCTATCACGGGTGCTGCCGCCCAGGAATCGGTCGCAATAGGCGACAGAGCAAAAGCAGCGACATCCCACTCGATTGTACTGAACGCCACGGGCGCTGAATTAGTGTCCGCTAGCACCGATGCTGCTTATATCAAGCCGCTGAGGTCAGGCGTCGATTCTACTACCAGTGAGAAGGCGACACAGTGGAACAGCACGACCGTTTTTGTTTCAAAATTTTGAAGTTTTGAAATTAACTGCTATTAATATATGCGTCCGCAAAAATGACGTAACATTTCCGCGGCTATAGTTTTTCCAACCAGTATTAATAGCAGTTAACTGATATTAGTATTATTAATATTGCTAGCGACATTCAAGTGCCAAACGGGAATTGGTTTTTCTGTTTTGTGTCACTTCGATTTTGGGACACTTTTTCGTTTTTGTTTCAAAATTTGAAGTTCTGAAATTAACTGCTATATGCGTCCGCAAAAATAACGTAAATTTTAGCGAAATGTTACAGTTAAACGTGAAAATTCAACATTTTGACACAACGAAAAAGTGATCCGAAATCGAAAAAGTGATCCGAAATCGAAAAAATGCCACAATCGAAAAAATTATTTTTTATTGACACTTGAATGTCAGTGAAAACAAACTTGAACTGTTACCTTTACCATTAAGTGAAATAGTTCAGAAAAAGATAAAGGAAAGAAGTAAAACCAAACTGAAGGGATGATTTCTGTGTCATAAATCTTTTTACTGCGTCACTCATCTGCCAAGTTTCAGCAGATGCAGTACACTTACTAATACATAAATACATACATACATCTGAACTATATCTTGAGGCGAGATCAAATAGGTTGGGAAGGCGAGATCAATGAGGTTGGAACTACGTAAAGGAAATTTCCTTGAGTCTCGAGCTCTGGGAATCCACTATAGAACACTATTGCCTGGTTGAGCTTTATTGGAAGAGCGCAAGGCATTTTGTTTTGCTTGTTGGATCACGAGTCGACATCTTGACAGTCTAAAGGTCCAGGTCGTCATCTGGTAGCTGAACCTTGTTCGCTGCTATAAGTTGGGCCTCCATCTGACGGACCTGTTTCTTATCAAGCTGGACTTCTGCTGGGGCAAGAGCAGGTGCCATAGTGAAATGAAGGTTGGGGTCGCCAGTCAGCTGCTTGGCGATGTAAAGGAACGGCTTCTCGAAATTGTAGTTCGACTTGGCTGAGATATCGTAATACTGAAGATTCATCTTCCGGTGGAAAATAATGTCGCGGGGTTTCACTGCCCTCTCTTTGGAATCCACCTGCAAGGGACAAAACATCGTGTGACGGACGACATTACTAGATCCTTATGTGTGGCTTGAACGCGCACCTTATTTCCACAGAGAACGATGGGAATATTTTCGCAAACGCGGACTAGATCTTTGTACCAGTGAGGAACACTAAGAAAGCACATGACACGTAAGGGCACGCATGAACAAGAACACAGAACAAAGGAGTTTAGATAGAAAATACCTTGAGTATGTGACTCGGGCAGTCACGTCAAACATGAGGATTGCGGACTGTCCACCGATGTAGTACCTGCGTGGTGCGACAAAGGTAAGAATTCACACAGTTACGGAAATGAAATGGTTTAGAAGCGAGAAAATACCCATCACGCAGTCCACCGAACTTCTCCTGTCCTGCTGAAAAATCAGCCTAAGGTAAAAAACCAGACACTGGTTGCGGTGGACACGTGTCACCATTGTGTGCGGACCGGCCGGGTCACAATTGCCACTTATACCGACGCGAATTCAACTTTTCCCAGACCGGACCGGCCGAGACACTAATGCCAATAATGCACATCCGCGCGGGACAAAAAGGCAATAGATTATCCCACCCTGGGCAAATTGGCAGCCTGTTCTTTCAGGCCTATCGGTAAGTAAGATGGATTGATGTACGTACTATCTATTTTAGTTTCTGTTTTGATTTTTTTCATATGTTACTGCTCAAGCAAATAGTCATTCTTTTCACTTCTTTGTCCTCAGGCTGAAAGAGCAGCACAATTAGTCAAGGACAAGAACGTCCCTCGCTTCAAGGTGATATTGTGCGGAGATGGAGGTGTGGGCAAGACAACCTTCGTCAAGCGTCATCGCACTGGCGAGTTCACTAAGAAATACGTTGGTATTTTTGCCTTCATCTTTATTGTTGTCAATCATGAAGATCGTAATTTCAGTAGTATTCTCACGCTGTGAAGGCTTCTCTCTTTTTCGCAGCTACCATGGGAGTGGAAGTGAACCCTCTTCCCTTTTACACAAATCGAGGAGCCGTCATCTTCAACTGTTGGGATACAGCAGGACAGGAGAAGTTCGGTGGACTGCGTGATGGGTATTTTCTCGCTTCTAAACCATTTCATTTCCGTAACTGTGTGAATTCTTACCTTTGTCGCACCACGCAGGTACTACATCGGTGGACAGTCCGCAATCCTCATGTTTGACGTGACTGCCCGAGTCACATACTCAAGGTATTTTCTATCTAAACTCCTTTGTTCTGTGTTCTTGTTCATGCGTGCCCTTACGTGTCATGTGCTTTCTTAGTGTTCCTCACTGGTACAAAGATCTAGTCCGCGTTTGCGAAAATATTCCCATCGTTCTCTGTGGAAATAAGGTGCGCGTTCAAGCCACACATAAGGATCTAGTAATGTCGTCCGTCACACGATGTTTTGTCCCTTGCAGGTGGATTCCAAAGAGAGGGCAGTGAAACCCTGCGACATTATTTTCCACCGGAAGATGAATCTTCAGTATTACGATATCTCAGCTAAGTCGAACTACAATTTCGAGAAGCCGTTCCTTTACATCGCCAAGCAGCTGACTGGTGACCCCAACCTTCATTTCACTATGGCACCTGCTCTTGCCCCAGCAGAAGTCCAGCTTGATAAGAAACAGGTCCGTCAGATGGAGGCCCAACTTATAGCAGCGAACAAGGTTCAGCTACCAGATCCTTTAGACTGTCAAGATGTCGACTCGTGATCCAACAAGCAAAACAAAATGCCTTGCGCTCTTCCAATAAAGCTCAACCAGGCAATAGTGTTCTATAGTGGATTCCCAGAGCTCGAGACTCAAGGAAATTTCCTTTACGTAGTTCCAACCTCATTGATCTCGCCTTCCCAACCTATTTGATCTCGCCTCAAGATATAGTTCAGATGTATGTATGTATTTATGTATTAGTAAGTGTACTGCATCTGCTGAAACTTGGCAGATGAGTGACGCAGTAAAAAGATTTATGACACAGAAATCATCCCTTCAGTTTGGTTTTACTTCTTTCCTTTATCTTTTTCTGAACTATTTCACTTAATGGTAAAGGTAACAGTTCAAGTTTGTTTTCACTGACATTCAAGTGTCAATAAAAAATAATTTTTTCGATTGTGGCATTTTTTCGATTTCGGATCACTTTTTCGATTTCGGATCACTTTTTCGTTGTGTCAAAATGTTGAATTTTCACGTTTAACTGTAACATTTCGCTAAAATTTACGTTATTTTTGCGGACGCATATAGCAGTTAATTTCAGAACTTCAAATTTTGAAACAAAAACGAAAAAGTGTCCCAAAATCGAAGTGACACAAAACCGAAAAACCAATTCCCGTTTGGCACTTGAATGTCGCTAGCAATATTAATAATACTAATATCAGTTAACTGCTATTAATACTGGTTGGAAAAACTATAGCCGCGGAAATGTTACGTCATTTTTGCGGACGCATATATTAACAGCAGTTAATTTCAAAACTTCAAAATTTTGAAACAAAAACGGTCGTGCTGTTCCACTGTGTCGCCTTCTCACTGGTAGTAGAATCGACGCCTGACCTCAGCGGCTTGATATAAGCAGCATCGGTGCTAGCGGACACTAATTCAGCGCCCGTGGCGTTCAGTACAATCGAGTGGGATGTCGCTGCTTTTGCTCTGTCGCCTATTGCGACCGATTCCTGGGCGGCAGCACCCGTGATAGCCGTACTGCCGATCCCAACCGACCGTACGCCGAGCGTACTAGCATAGGGACCGACAGAGACTGATGACCTTGTGTGCTCTCCGTGGAGTAGGCACCGATCGCGACGGCGAGATCCGACTGGCCAGAGTATCCCGCCCGGTAGCCAGCAGCAACTCCAAACTGGCCCTGTCCACTCGCGCCTGCCTGAGTGCCTATTGCGACGGCGAATGGTTGCTGTCCGTCGCCCGCGGAAGTCCCGATTGCTACACTGTCTCCCCCTTGGAAGCCAATGGCACCGGTAGCGAACTGGCCCGCGCTGTCGAGCGTGACGAACTGCTTGGTGCCTGCGCTGGGCAGGGCCACAGGCAGCTTGAGCGCGACGGAGCCAGTGGCAGGCGCGGAAAGCGTACTGTTGCCGCCAGCCCCTGCCAGCGTGAGCGTCGACGAGCTTACCTGGCCGCTCAGACCTCGCACGCCGTCTGGATCGACCGTCACCAGCTGTGCGGTCGAGGCGGGCAGAGGGTCCGGCAGCCTCGCGAGAGTGTCTGGGATCGTCGTGACTGTAAAGTCAGTGTCCATGAGCACGATCGCGCCATTACCGCTGGGAGCCAAAGACGGCTGCTTGAGCGTCCTGTCCTTGACCGCAAAGATCGAGCCGTCTGGGTCCATGGTCACGACACAGTCGTTTTGGGTAGGCATGACCGACGGGAACTTCACTGCTCCTGCCACCTGGTGGTCGACGTACGCCTTGGGCGCTAGCTGCGAGGCCTTGGTCGGATAACTGGTGTTCTCGATGCAGCCGGCATTGTACAGCTGGTAGTCGAAGGCCAGGCTCCGCATGTACCAAACCCCCGCCCCGTTGTTTTTAGTGCAGATTACGCGCAAGTATCTGGCGTACTCGGCTGCGGCTGCAGGCGTGAACGTGCGCAGGCTGTCGCCGACAAAGGTCTGGGCCGTCTGGCTGTCCCAAGTGAACCACCGGCTGCCGTCCGCGCTATAAGCGACTACCCAGTCCCTGGGCGCGGTGAGAGCACCCGCAGACGTGAAGTGGTAAGCAGCGACTTTGGCGTGCTGGCCCAGATCGAGCTGGAGCCACGCGCCAGGCACAGGGAGATTATCGACCATCGTTTCGATCATGGCGGTGTAGCTGTTGCCGCTGTAGCTGTCGGGGGCAGTGGTGCCCCACAAGGTCGAAAAGTCGCTGTCAAAGGCCAGGTAGGCCTGGGCGGAATTGCTGGAGGCCGAGGCCACAAAGCCCGCGGAGCTGTTAGAAGTCATCCCGGCCGGCTGGTTAGTTTTGGCTTCGGTGTCCAGCGTCAAGGTAATCAGGTCCGCTAGATCAACCAAGTGCGGGTTCCCGGACGTAGTCAGTCTGTGAGCAGTATTAAGCGCTACCGCGTCGTTCGCGGCCACTCCGCCTGTTGCCCATCTCACGCCCCCGTCACCGTCCGAAACAAGGACGTCGCCACTCTGTCCGTCGACCGGTAGCACAAAGTCGTCGGTCGCACCGTCGAGGCGCCGCCGCTTGTACGACCTCGCAACTTCCATTTGTTGCTGATTAAATAATATAACAAGAGGAGAAGTTTTTTAAATTAGTTTACAGGATCTCGTCTAGAAAATTGTCAACGAAGCGCATGCGTTCTTCCCAAGTGTCTCCGCCAGGGATATCACGAGCGGGGTTGATACAGGCACCGTCGCCATAAGGGCGGCACACGAGCGAGGCAAGGTCCTTGGGGTCCCCTTTTTTGCAAGTCCCCGACCAATACAGCTGCCCTTCGAAAAAGCAGGCGCCACAGGTAGGACAAACGGCCAGCATTTCGACACACTGTAATGATAAAGCCAAGAAGAAAAAAACAACAGCTTTCACACGCCAACGCAAAAATCTTCCCGCAAATCCCGGCCTGCGGCTCAGCCCGGGACATGGCAGGTCCCCCACCCCCGCGGTGGTCCAAATCCGCCCTCTGTGCCTAATTAGATTCTCAACTGCATGGACCGCTCCTTTGGACCGCAAGGCCCCAAAGGCCGGCCAAAGCCACCAAAAGGACAGACTAGAAAAATCCGGGCGGATTTGGACCACTACCTGTTCCGTGCCCGCGGTCGGCCGACGCGGCTCACCGTGCCGTCGTGCCCGTGGTCACCATGCTCGCGGTCGGCCGACACGGCCCACGGTACCGTCGTGCACGTGGTACCCATGCGCACGGTCGGTCGACACGGCCCGCCGTGCAGTATGTGCGTGGTCCCAAGCGGTCCACACAAAATATACGTCCCCACATCCGACCCGGACCACACATCGCGGGAGGGGAGGGGAGGGGTACCCACCGCCAACATGATCCAGGCAGTCACGCGAGGTGACGCACTGGTTCGATCGACGTGTGTGTGTGTCGTGGTCCAAAGCGGCCCACAACAAAATATACCCCCAGGCGTCCGATCCGGACCATCCCCGCACTCTGCTCCGTACCCACACTACGGCCGACACGGCTCATGGTGCAAGGTGTCGTGGTCCAAAGCGGTCAAAACAAGATATACGTCTCCGCGTCCGATCCGGACCACACACGCCCCCTTCGACCACGCGAGAGGGAGGGACCCACCGCCAGAGGGTCCGGCAGCCTCGCGAGGCCTGAGCGGCCAGGTAAGCTCGTCGACGCTCACGCTGGCAGGGGCTGGCGGCAACAGTACGCTTTCCGCGCCTGCCACTGGCTCCATCGCGCTCAAGCTGCCTGTGGCCCTGCCCAGCGCAGGCACCAAGCAGTTCGTCACGCTCGACAGCGCGGGCCAGTTCGCTACCGGTGCCATTGGCTTCCAAGGGGGAGACAGTGTAGCAATCGGGACTTCCGCGGGCGACGGACAGCAACCATTCGCCGTCGCAATAGGCACTCAGGCAGGCGCGAGTGGACAGGGCCAGTTTGGAGTTGCTGCTGGCTACCGGGCGGGATACTCTGGCCAGTCGGATCTCGCCGTCGCGATCGGTGCCTACTCCACGGAGAGCACACAAGGTCATCAGTCTCTGTCGGTCCCTATGCTAGTACGCTCGGCGTACGGTCGGTTGGGATCGGCAGTACGGCTATCACGGGTGCTGCCGCCCAGGAATCGGTCGCAATAGGCGACAGAGCAAAAGCAGCGACATCCCACTCGATTGTACTGAACGCCACGGGCGCTGAATTAGTGTCCGCTAGCACCGATGCTGCTTATATCAAGCCGCTGAGGTCAGGCGTCGATTCTGCTACCAGTAAGAAGGCGACACAGTGGAACAGCACGACCGTTTTTGTTTCAAAATTTTGAAGTTTTGAAATTAACTGCTATTAATATATGCGTCCGCAAAAATGACGTAACATTTCCGCGGCTATAGTTTTTCCAACCAGTATTAATAGCAGTTAACTGATATTAGTATTATTAATATTGCTAGCGACATTCAAGTGCCAAACGGGAATTGGTTTTTCTGTTTTGTGTCACTTCGATTTTGGGACACTTTTTCGTTTTTGTTTCAAAATTTGAAGTTCTGAAATTATCTGCTATATGCGTCCGCAAAAATAACGTAAATTTTAGCGAAATGTTACAGTTAAACGTGAAAATTCAACATTTTGACACAACGAAAAAGTGATCCGAAATCGAAAAAGTGATCCGAAATCGAAAAAATGCCACAATCGAAAAAATTATTTTTTATTGACACTTGAATGTCAGTGAAAACAAACTTGAACTGTTACCTTTACCATTAAGTGAAATAGTTCAGAAAAAGATAAAGGAAAGAAGTAAAACCAAACTGAAGGGATGATTTCTGTGTCATAAATCGTTTTACTGCGTCACTCATCTGCCAAGTTTCAGCAGATGCAGTACACTTACTAATACATAAATACATACATACATCTGAACTATATCTTGAGGCGAGATCAAATAGGTTGGGAAGGCGAGATCAATGAGGTTGGAACTACGTAAAGGAAATTTCCTTGAGTCTCGAGCTCTGGGAATCCACTATAGAACACTATTGCCTGGTTGAGCTTTATTGGAAGAGCGCAAGGCATTTTGTTTTGCTTGTTGGATCACGAGTCGACATCTTGACAGTCTAAAGGATCTGGTAGCTGAACCTTGTTCGCTGCTATAAGTTGGGCCTCCATCTGACGGACCTGTTTCTTATCAAGCTGGACTTCTGCTGGGGCAAGAGCAGGTGCCATAGTGAAATGAAGGTTGGGGTCACCAGTCAGCTGCTTGGCGATGTAAAGGAACGGCTTCTCGAAATTGTAGTTCGACTTAGCTGAGATATCGTAATACTGAAGATTCATCTTCCGGTGGAAAATAATGTCGCAGGGTTTCACTGCCCTCTCTTTGGAATCCACCTGCAAGGGACAAAACATCGTGTGACGGACGACATTACTAGATCCTTATGTGTGGCTTGAACGCGCACCTTATTTCCACAGAGAACGATGGGAATATTTTCGCAAACGCGGACTAGATCTTTGTACCAGTGAGGAACACTAAGAAAGCACATGACACGTAAGGGCACGCATGAACAAGAACACAGAACAAAGGAGTTTAGATAGAAAATACCTTGAGTATGTGACTCGGGCAGTCACGTCAAACATGAGGATTGCGGACTGTCCACCGATGTAGTACCTGCGTGGTGCGACAAAGGTAAGAATTCACACAGTTACGGAAATGAAATGGTTTAGAAGCGAGAAAATACCCATCACGCAGTCCACCGAACTTCTCCTGTCCTGCTGTATCCCAACAGTTGAAGATGACGGCTCCTCGATTTGTGTAAAAGGGAAGAGGGTTCACTTCCACTCCCATGGTAGCTGCGAAAAAGAGAGAAGCAGTCACAGCGTGAGAATACTACTGAAATTACGATCTTCATGATTGACAACAATAAAGATGAAGGCAAAAATACCAACGTATTTCTTAGTGAACTCGCCAGTGCGATGACGCTTGACGAAGGTTGTCTTGCCCACACCTCCATCTCCGCACAATATCACCTTGACGTTCTTGTCCTTGACTAATTGTGCTGCTCTTTCAGCCTGAGGACAAAGAAGTGAAAAGAATGACTATTTGCTTGAGCAGTAACATATGAAAAAAATCAAAACAGAAACTAAAATAGATAGTACGTACATCAATCCATCTTACTTTACCGATAGGCCTGAAAGAACAGGCTGCCAATTTGCCCAGGGTGAGATAATCTATTGCCTTTTTGTCCCGCGCGGATGTGCATTATTGGCATTAGTGTCTCGGCCGGTCCGGTCTGGGAAAAGTTGCATTCGCGTCGGTATAAGTGGCCGACACCTTGCACCATGAGCCGTGTCGGCCGTAGTGTGGGTACGGAGCAGAGTGCGGGGATGGTCCGGATCGGACGCCTGGGGGTATATTTTGTTGTGGGCCGCTTTGGACCACGACACACACACACGTCGATCGAACCAGTGCGTCACCTCGCGTGACTGCCTGGATCATGTTGGCGGTGGGTACCCCTCCCCTCCCCTCCCGCGATGTGTGGTCCGGGTCGGATGTGGGGACGTATATTTTGTGTGGACCGCTTGGGACCACGCACA